>JANHZT010002209.1:210955-226235 GCA_032468215.1 Stegonotus admiraltiensis | reverse complement strand
CACCACACCACACCACACCACACCATACCATACCATACCATACCATACCATACCAATTATTATATTATTTGTGTTGTGTTACATTATATTCCTTTTCCAAATGTGTAAGTAGCTGTCTTAAAGTGAGTCACAGCTGTAAATTGATTTCCTGCTGAAAATCACCCCATGGCAGCTGCCATCTGTAGTCAGGGGGGCTGCTTACTGAAAAAACTTAGGAAGAAGAGTGGTCTTTCAGCAGAGGATATTCAACACAGAATTTGTTCCAGGTCAATGGCCTGGGGCCGCCTTTTTCTTCAAAATAAAAGTGAGCTCTTGTTCCCTTTTTGCCCACCACTAATGATAAAATCTCACGTTCAAACAATTGTTGCCCAACAGCAGATACATTTCCACAGGCAGATTTTTTGAACTTTTATTAATCATTAATTCAGTTTCATAAATATTAACTCAGTTACGTGAATATTGCAAAGACATAGTCTGTAGAGAGACATTTTTGTGTGGTGATTGAGGTATCAAGTTAGAAACCAGGAGATTATGAGTTCTAGTCCTGCCTTAGGCACAAAGCCTTCTGGGTGACCTTGGACCAGTCACTTTCTACCCAGCCCAGGAAGCAGACAAGGGCAAATCATTTATTATTTTTATTTTATTCTTTATTAAATTTATATGCTGCTCAACTCATGGTTTGAGGCAACACTTCCAAAATCTTGCCAAGAAAACTGCAGGAATTTGTCCAACAGTCACCAGGAGTCAACACTGACTCAAAGGCACAAAACCGAAAGCATGGAGAAGGCACTCAAGGATATTGTGATTACAGAATTCACAGGCAGGCAAAAACCTTTTGCTAGGCAAAAAAGAAACAAGAACAAAAGTGTCCAGTTTATGCCTATAGTGTGGGTTTGCATGTCACACTAAGCTAAAATCAGACCACACTGTGGCAATGTGCAAACTTTAAAAGAGCAGAAACTGTTGCTCATCTAAGGGTGTATTTTATCTTTGCCAGAGGCTTCTCCCAGCCCTGCTCTCCCTATTAACCTTTTGTTAGGACTTACAAAAGCTGGAATGTTTTATACACAAATCATGGTTTGAAATATCCCAAATCTCCCTCTACCTGAGGACTAAAGTCCAGGAAACTCCCTACCATTTGATTCTACCAAAGGCAGAAACTACACCTAATATCTCAACTTACACTTGTGGTAAGATGGGTAGCCAATAGATTTTATAAATAAATAAATAAAAATGAATTATCATCAACATAATTATCTCATTGTGAGATTATCTCATTGTGAGATTAACAGCTAGAACCAAACCACATCTAGTTAAACACATGATCTGAATAAGTAGGGCTGCAACATCTGGACTGCAAAGATCCTTAGGGCCTGGTAGTCCTAGAACAAGAATCTAGATAAAATCTGATACTCAAAGGTTTAGGCACACGATTGGGAAATCTGCCTTTTTAAGGTTGGTTCCCCATTAGTGACTTAGAGGATCTTCTACAGCATGGGTGTCATACTCGATCATGTCACATGACGTATCGTGATGGATCATGATTTTTTTTGCCTTTGCGGAACCGGGGTGGGCATGGCCTGCATGTGATGCATCCAGCCTACAGGCCGCCACTTTTACAGGCCTGTTCTAGAGTTATCCAACTATTCTTCTGCAAAAACAATAATGGTGAAAAGCTTTGCACCATTTCAACAGATGGATAATACTGTGAGGATGCTATTGATGACTACTGGGGAAATGGTCTAAAAATCCCAAATTCCAGGAATTAACTTAAGCCGAGGATCACCAAGGCTTTAGCCCCACAAAGCCAGGCAACATTTCTGGATTCCACAAATAAGCAAAACAGAATAATCAGGTCCAGGAGGCCTTTTGCTAGATAGATACTTCTGAAATAAAGGAACAGGCCCCCAGGGGTCAAAGACTGTAATTTACAGGGAAGGACTGTATTGTACATCTTTCCCTTTAATAAGCACAATTCTTTTTCATGCTACTTAAGAGTTGATAATAAAAGAGGCTGGTTTGTACTTTATTAGTTTATAATAAAAGAGGCCGAAGCAGCTTCCTTGACTCACTACTTGTATTTGGGGATTAGTGATACTGCCTCAAGATATACAGGAGTCTCTGAATGAAACTCTGTGAAGCAGCAAAAGCCTTCAAGGAAACTGAAGCAGCTAGTGGTTCCAACAGCTGCTATAGGCACCTGCACAGTGTCCTCTTTTCTTTGGTCACCCTTCCTACAGCAATAGGCGGTTTCTTTGAATTCCACTGAGGAACCAGAAAGATCCTTTCTTTCCTCTTTCAACTGGAGGATACAGGAGCAAACTGGCAAATGGCAACACTACAGCAGGAACTAGGATGCTCTTCAGACATGCTTTGAGCCGCTGCCCTAAATGCCAACTCCTGCAGCCATTGTAAAGATTCGCACGACAAGACCGTTTGTTCACAAAATCCCGTATGAATGAAACCCACAACAATAGCAAAAGTGGGCAATGAACATAAATCCTTCCAATGCAGACTGCTCTGAGAACCACCAGGAATGGGAAGCACAGAAGAATTCTGGAATCAGCCAGAAAGTTTGGTTTCTGATTTAATCAGCCATTCTGAGGTTAATGCCACTTTCAACATAAAAGACTCAAGGAGCCATGATCAGTCAATAAAGGTTTTTACTATGGTTTTAATCTGAACTTTATCACGTTAAATGTTGGGAGGAAGGTCTATGTTTTGAGAATATGCCTCTGGACACATCTAAATACCTGAAAGTGAGGAAGGAGGCTAAAATTCGGAAAGGGAATTGACCTCTTTTCCTCTGGGGCTTAGCATATTGGGAAATGTGGTGGAAGCAACCAGGTATTGGAGAGAAGTGGCAGGCTCTTCCTCCCACCCCCCATTTTTTCCTCTCTCTTGTCTCATCCCCCAATCACTTGCTATTTTTCAGATGCTGGGCCTAAAACAGAGTTTCAAGACCCTACTCCCAAAAGTCTAGTCTGAGTCAAATTATTTCTCCCAAGAATTTTTTTTAAAAAAACCATTCTTCTCAAACTGCTTTACATTGATAAGAATACCAAATGAGCCCCCTCCCCCCACCACTACCTGTTCACAGATGGCTCCGGTTATGGTGACAGGAAAGAGTCGGACTGTTCCTCGGCCAAGGTTCTCTCGCTTACGCTGCTGTGAGAATAATTTCAACTCCTTTGCCTCCTCCTCTTCCAGGGAGCTGCAGTACTGACCCTGGATAAAGATTTGAAAAGGAAGGCAAAATGGTCAAGAAAGGCCAAGATTTTTTTTCTGCTGATGACTCTGGGGCAGGGTTTCCATTCCAGGAACACTCAGTATGACCTGCTCTCAAAATGAAAAATCTGGAATAAAATTACAAAGGGATGGTAGCTGGCTAATGAATACTTAGTGTAATCCCAGCATTCCTCTTGCTGGTGAACTCCAATTCTCAGTCTAGCCAACACAGTCAGTTCTGAAGCATGATGGCAACTGCAGTCCATCCACTTCTGGAGAGCTGTATGTTGGCTAACTAGGCCACAGCTGAAACAGAGAACCATCCATTTACTAGGCCAAGTTAGACAACACCAGCCTTCAGATTAGAGTAGAATAGAATTCTTTATTGGCCAAGTGTGATTGGACACACAAGGGATTTGTCTTAGGTGTATATGCTCTGAGTGTACATAAGGAGAATAAAATACATTCATCAAGAATAAAAAGATACAGCATTTAGTCATAGTCAAGATTACTAACAAGCTACCAAATCATGCTAGGAAACAAATAAAAACAATATAATTGAAAGATACAAGCAACATGGTTATAGTAATAAGTGGGAAGAGATAGATACTAGTAAGGAAGAGAAGAATAATGGTAATACAGTCTTAGTAAATAGTTTGACAGTGTTGTGGGAATTAGTTGTTAAGCAGAGTGATGGCATTCAGGGGGAAACTGTCCTTGTGTCTAGTTGTTTTGGTGTGCAGTGCCCTATAGTGTCTTTTGAGGGTAGATGTTGAAACAATTTATGTCCAGGATGTGAGGGGTCTGTAGATATTTCACAGCCCTCTTTTTGACTCCTGCAGTATACAGATCCTCAATGGAATTAGAGCAAGAAAGACAACAGGTTTAGCATAATGTTATACAGATCATTGGTTAAAGACATCTGTAGCAAAGAAAAGACAAAACAGAGATGGGAGAAAGAGAGGATAAAAAGGGGATGGCCCAAGAAACAGAAGAAAACTGGGTAACCCCTTCAACTCATTGCAAGCATTCAGCCCCAAACATACTCCTTCTGAAAGAATGAAGATCTCAGCAGAAAAAAAGGAGAATTTAAAGCCTTTGATCTGTACAATGCAGACACCAAGGGAGCAGATTCACTGCTGGCAAATGAACAATTCCAGCAAGTGAAACCAGCCCAGGTCAGGGTAGCAACTAACTAGCCATAAATCATAGGAACAGACAGCACCAGGCTGCCATATCAGGCCCCAGGGATCTGGTAGCCCAGAAGATAAAAGAAATCAATTAAATCTTGCCCAGGGAAAATTTTATATTTTACATCAGTCTATAACTGAGAATGGTAGTTGCCCACAAGTATGGAGAAACCATTAGCTTACTGACCTTGTGTAAACAAATCAATTCCTACTCCCTAGGAGGCAAGGAATTTCCAGGGAGAGCTCACACAGACTTGGGACTCTGGAGGTTGATCAGAAAACTACATCAAAGAGGGCCCCTTCTCAAGGAAGCTCTGAGCCTAATGATTAATTTACCTCCTTGAAAGTTAAAGAGGGTGGAGAAAAGAGATTTAGCACAGAAATCCTTCATCTGTTTACAGTTTGAAACTGGCAACCCTCTACCAGGGTTTTTTCAAAATTCTGAGATGCCTGAGGACAGAAGTTTATTTGAACAATCCGTACTCCCACACCCTTTCTTCACTGCATTCTATGTAGGCATATTTTCCTTCACTGCCTTTTGTCCACTTGTCAACAGTCCAATAGCTGGAAGGAGACTTGAAATAGATCTTGGCATTATATTTTAACTAATTCATTTTGCTACCTCTGGTTAAAAAAATGGCAATCCACCTAAGTACAAGAGATACCAAGTTATACTTCAGGAGTCCTTCCATGTAAAGGGCCCCAGGCAATTAATCACCCAATCTCATCTTTTAAAAGATACAGACTTTCTCTATTTCATTTCTCACAGTTACAGTTATTATTGGGAACAATGCTTGGCCCTTTCAATCTGCAACCCCTTCAAAGTGCAGAAAACTTAGAACAAAATTCAGCATTTTAATGTTTTTAATTTTAAAAACATCAGGTTTCTAATTCTTATTTAAAACATTGATCAAAACATAGTGAAAACTGCTGAGATTTGTTGTTGCTGGGGTGTTTCAGTGGAACATCCCCATTCCTTTACATACTGCAAAAACAGAATAACAATGATAAACCTCATTCAAGTAATCATAATATTACATCAGTACAGTATCTCCTGGTGAGATATTTTGAAAAGTCATGTATAGTAGATAATGTTATACACTGCTAGCCTAACGGGCATCACAAATTACAAGAATAATTATGAATGCTTTTTTGGGGTGTTTATTTGTCCCTGCCACCTGTGGTAGTTTAAGCCCAATTATTTAGACTGCAAACAGAGAACAGGACTGTGTAAACTGCCTTCAGAGCTGATAACTGCCAGTGACTGACAACCCAGCAGGTGAGAAGGCAAAGAAACTAATCTAGCAAAATACACAAGATTGATCTTGAGGAAATTCCTTTCTGATTCAGAGGGTGGCAATCATTTTAACCCTTTAGGCTTCCCATTTGTGTGCGCACACCAAGAAAAACCAGGAACTCTGCAAGCACACTCCCTTTCTAAATTGATGATTGGTAGAAGCCTGGGGAAGGTGGATTGGGATCTAAAGGAGGCAGGACTAGAAAACAACTTCCAGAGGACATAATAGTGTTCTGAAGAAAATAGCAGATGACCGCAATGGAATGAAGAGCCAGCGAGTAGACTAGTTAATAATTCCTCTCTGGACAAGATGATTTGAAATTGCACACACAAGTGCTCCAATCAGCTGCTTCTTGTGATGGGGATCTCTGGCAGATTTAGAGCTCTGGGAGATGAGGGAAGAGCCATCTTTCTCAAACTGCAGCCAGCACCTTTGAAAGGACACTGAGTTTGCATACTTCCTGTTCTAATCACTTTCAAAAATTGCTTCTGAACTGCTTTAGAAATTTTTAAATCAACAGGTTTGATAACACTGGATGAATTTCGTTCAATTCTTTGCAAAAGAAGTTTTAATTATAAATTTAAGAACTTAGGTGGTTTTTTTAATAAACAGGAAAGGGGATGATTAAAATTTTGATTTTCATAAGCTACAAACTCACTACGGGTCCAGGTAAAATTGAAAACTAGAGGAAATTAAAGATTAAGGTTAAAGGAGAAGAACACGTCAATTTAATGTACAAATACAGAATGAAGCAAAATATTTTAACATTGGATATATTCAAGGATATTTTTGAACAATGGACCTAAAAGTTAATTTTAATATCATCTGCCTCTATAGATAAACTGTTTTAAAAATGTTATGGCAGAGGAACAAATTCTGTCTGACAAGATCAAGACTTGCATGGAAAAAGATGTTACACCGTGTACACAAAAGAAACTGGCTGATGTCTTAATATTTAAAGGGAATATGCAAACAACAAACCAAGAAACTGATTTGGATACTTTTCCTATATTTGCTTTGGAAAAGAGGCTTGTTAACATTTTGAAAAAAAAATGAAACAAAATCAAACTTATGGCATTATTTGAAGGAACTAAAGTTTAAAATTGTTAAAAGTAAAATGATTCAAATCTTTATTGTCAGTGCACAACATCTGTACAATAAAATAAATATAAAAGGAAGGTATCTATAGTTAGTTTACTTGGTTCGAAGTTAAAACTGATACGTCACTCCTGGTAACCTTTATGGACTTTTGTTGACAACAGGACTGAACTGCTTTATGGATTTGTTTATAGATAAGAAATGACATATGGAAAGAAGAGATCATTTGATGTATTTTAAAAGAAGGTGGTAAGTTATTAAAATTGTTTACACTTGTGATCAAAGTGGGAAGTTACTCCTTTTATTTTCTTTTTTCATTAATATATTCTTATTTGTAGCATCTCTAGATTGGCTTCAGTTTCCCCCACCTCACACCCCAATACTGAGAAGAAAAGATAGGGGGTTTTTTGTTGTTGAAAATGAAATGGAAAAGGGCAAAGCAGTAGAAAACCAGTTCTGGTCTCTAGTTCCCTAAAATAGAGTCCACCATATTTCCTGAAGCACTTATTCATTATAGCAGAACAAAAACTGGAAAAATCCAGGACTTAAGGTTTTTACTGTTTGTAACTGAGAACACCCACATATTCATACCACCAATATAGCTTTTGAAAAATGCTACTTTTGAGGTAATCTGAAGCCACTGGAGGGGAAATGGAAATGGAATCAATTCCCTTGTGTGGTAAAATTCTAGCTTTGGGCTGCTTATCCATTTTAAGGCATACAGTTATTATCTCTGTTAATACCAATAATACATACTTTTTAAGAAGCCACAAAAGAAATGTTTTTTTAAAAAGATGGTGCAAATATAAGCCAACTCCTCGCAGACAGGATCCCTGAGATAATTAGAAAAGAGTTTGTAATCTTTTTTCTAAAAAACAAGTGGAAATCTATCTAAAGTACAACTCCTGTAGATATTGGAAATCAAAGTTGGAGGTTCATAGTAAACACAACCCAAGTGGAAGAGCAGGTAAAAAGGCCATTTGTGAGGTATGTAAGATCCAAACTTTTATGAGATGGATCAATCAAAACTAGCCTGGTGAAGCTTTCGTGGGAAACTAATGCTGATTGCAGATACTGGCTACAGTATTCTCAGCAACCCAATCCTGGGTTGGGTTGGGAAGGGTACTATACTAAAATTTCTATACTATCAACAAAACTTACATACTGATTCAGAAGGAAAAATCGCAGCTTTAGAAATAACAAAAGCATCCTAAATGAGGAATGCTGAATACTTCTCAAAACTTTTTCAATCACACTGTAAACAAATATATGAAGGAAAAGTGAATGAGTTGAAGGAAGACCGAAAAAAAATCATGGTTAGAAGAAGGTGATGAGATCCTCAAGAAATGAGAAATTTAGAGGGGGGCAGGGGGAAGCAACATATGAAATGCTATCTTGGACATGGTGGAAGGAAGGATCATAAGATGGATATACTTAATACTATCAGTATAAATTAAATTTAGCTGTTGTTTTGTTTACTGTCTTATTTGCGTTTGGTACTTTGGATAATAATTTGATCAACTGGAAAGAGACAGAACGATAGATATATACGTTTGTGCATACTTCTCTCCCAAACACAATTAAAAAATATTTCTACCCTGCTTATCTACTTAAAAAACACTTCAATGCACCATTACAAAGCAAGCAGCAATAAAGCAGTAGGAAAAATGGGTATCAATTGCTCTCAGGCTATGTTTCCAAAAGCAGTTTAAAAACAATAAAAGAACAGCATAGTGGAGAAAAGGTTCTGAAACTTTTTTCCTACTAACAGGAAAATGTGTTGATTGGAGACCACCATTAATGTGGCCCCTTTTTCACATATTTATACAATATTACAATCCCATTTGCAGTTTAAGCAGAGAGACAGTGTTTGGGCAAAGTCATCTAGTGAGTTTCATGAATGAGGATGAACTTGAATCTGGATCTTCCAGATCCTAGTCCAACATCTTAACCAGGGGTCTATGACAATTTGCCACGGCCAACTTGCCACAGCCAACTCACTGCAGGACAACTGCCATGGCCAACTCACTGCAGGACAAGTGTTACATTAATATCAAAGAAATGGTGGACTACAATCATTAAAGAAAGGATGCAAAAGGAGGGACAAAATGAAATGTGAATGACAAAAATTAAAATATTTTTTATTTATTTTAAATAAATTGAATTGTTCAATTGTCCCGTGGTGAGTTAACTTGTGGCAAGTTAGCTGTGGTGAGTTTCTTGTGGTGAGTTAGTGGTGGTGAGTTGTCCCATTCTGCTTAACCAGCACACTAACAACAAAGGACAGTATTCCTGCATCTTTTATTGTTTAGAAATGGGATTCCCGACATTTATAGTTTTTGCAAAAAAAGATCATTCCTGTTGAAGTTCTTGCTTCCACACAATTAATGGAAGATTCCTGAACTTTTGCATCTGGCTACATATATCAAGTATAGAACTCTTAAGAAAATAGCTTTCTATAGGAAATCATCTTAACTTCATCATCCCCCCATCCAGTGGTGGGATTCAGCCAGTTCACACCACTTCGGGAGAACCGGTTGTTAACTTGCTGAGCAGTTTGGCAAACTGGTTGTTGGAAGAAATCATTAGGCCAGAGAACCAGTTGTTAAATTACCTGAATCCCACTACTGCCCCCAACCCCATTCCTTCCTTCTTATTCAATAATAATAATCCCTCCTCACCTCACTGTCATGAGGTGGAAGCTGGTGTAACAGCTGACGAATACGGTACCGTTCTCCAGGACTGTTGACATAAGGGACTTTGTCTTCTGGGAGGCAGCTGAAGAATTGATAGACCTGAGGGTAAAAAGCACCATTTGTGAATTTTGAAGGAAGACACTAGAGAAGAAAGCCAAGAACAGAGCTCACAGTGGTTGCATCCAGTGCTCAGTGAGTCTAGCAAAAGTTTTCTCCATCTTCTCTACAGATCTCCCAGGAAGCCCACACAAAGCTAAATTTCTCAAACAAGTTAGGTCATCCCAGTTAGGTCTCAAAATCCTGACAGGATGGCCTGGGCATATGCAGTAATCCTCTTGAAGCAAAAGTGTCCCCTGCAAGTATATTATTATAAACATCAGATGTCTTTTTCAAGATACGGGCTCCATAGTTATACAAATTATTATTATTCTATCCGTAAGAATAGGATGCAGGATCAAGGCCATTAACTCAGGGGCAGGTGGCATGTTTGGTTTATAGAACGTTCCAAGTTCAAATGTTTAGGTTTACCAGATATAAGAGGCTCAAATAGCAGTGCTGAGGAAAAACATGGAGATCACAAACACCCTCAGATGATGGGCAACCTGTGATTCAATGGGGCCTGATTCCCACTCCCCTTTTTCTTTGATAATTCCCAGAACTTTTCCAACTATGACTGCCCAACATCAGTACTTTTCCTGGTGTTCTGAGATATATTTGGCCTTAAAACGGGTTTATGTTAACCCAAGTGTTCTCAGCTCATCCCACATGTTATATGGCCCAACTCAGAAAGCATCTTCGTCTTACCCAGTGCAGCCCTTGTACCCTCTGAAACAGGAAATTGAGTCCCCTACCAATCAAAATATTTTATTCCTGAGGAACAGCAAGCAATAAAACCTTTCCGTTTGCTACAAGATCAAGCTTTCTTCTTATTATATCATTTAAAGATAAAGGTACCACAATCTGATCTACTGAATTCAACACGGAACTTCACCCACCAATCTCCTCTACCCATAATAATAAACCAGTGATACAAACACACACACACCACAAAATTTCCATTTTGTGATTTAAATTCAGTTCTGTCCAGCATGATGGGGAGAAGGCAGAAGATTTTTATTTTAATAAGTACTATCCAAATGAATCTTCAAGACAACAGTGAGATCCATTCAGCTGCACTGGACTGAAATAGTCCTCCATAATACCACTACTATAAAATCATCAAACAAAAAAATAAATAATATTCCCAGATTCAACTCTCCGTTCAGTGGATTTTTTTGGAAAAACACTTCCTTGTGGTCTAATAAACTGGCCTTACAGGGTTCTCCAGATAATTTACAGGATAAAAAGATAAATACTTTCTGTAATGAAAACTTGATAAGAAACAGCAGAACGTACTATAAATTATTCTCTTTAATCAGTTTAAAACAAGAGTTTACTAATCAGATTACAAGCAGCCTGACTTTATTGGAACGATTAGGTGACACAATACACACATACGTACACCCAAAAAGGTAGTTAGTGCTTTGTAATTAAACTAATTCTATCCCATTTAAACTTCCTGCCTTCATCTTTAGAAAAACACAATATTTTATCAAGGTCAGCATCAGTACAGCCACATACCTTTAAAAAAAATCCATGCGTACCTCTGCATGAAGATTTCAGTGAGATTCAAAACCTTGCTACCCAGAAATCAGGTCCAATAAAATACTGAAATCTTGCTAAAATTTCCTTCCCCTTTTAGAAGAATGTAATAACAGGGTTGGAAGGTCTTTAGTCCAACCACCTGCTCAAGCAGGTCCTTCGGGAGAAGGGTGGTATAGAAATTTAATTATAAATAAATAAATTACAAGCAGGAGACTCTAGTCTATACCATTTTGGACAAATGGCCGTCCAATCATTTCTTGAAAACCTCCAGTTTTATACCAAGAAAAGTTAATAACACTACAGTAAGAGAGCAACATAGCCATTTAAAAGTGATTATTATCATCTGAAAGAAGTAGAGGAAGAAAAACAGCAGATAACTATGGATTTTAGCAAGAAGCAAGAATGAGAAGATAGAAATGGTAAATTTGGGGGAGGCCTTACTACTGAATCCTTCATGCCCAAAGATGTAGCAAGTAAGGCCCAGAAGGATTCAATAGTAAGGCCTCCCTCAAACACCTCTTCTATCTTCAATTATTCACTTTCTTTCTTCCTTCATTTCTTTCAAAGAAAGTAAACCATGATGTTCAAGACTACGAATCTATATTATTGATTGCAGTGTTGTAGAACGGTCCTGTCTTCTCCCACAGAACACTGGGAGATGTAGTTCAAGCAAAACAGACAAGGCAGGATATGTATAAAAATGCTCAGAACAATTCCCAGAAATCTTTGGAAAAAGCCAGGACAACTGAATTGGCACTAAACTTGGGGGCTAACCAAATGACAAGGGGTGGGGGAGCTAAAAACAGATTGCACCAAAAACGCATGTAACCTTCTCCTGCCTTGCTGCAGGCTGGGTAGAGTCTCAGAAGATGGAACTAATAGCATCACCTGTTCAGGCTTGAGTCCTGGAGGTACCCAGGCGTATTCTTCCGAAGCACAGCCAGAATCATCATCCGAGATGGAGTGACGCTGGAAGTCAGAAATGAGGCGGCACATCATCCTTTCCAAGTCGACAGGAGCCATGCGTACCGCATGCTCTTCCCGGGGACACTTGCAGTGTTGGCAGATCTTCCTACACAGGAAGGAAAATGCTTATAGTGACCTAAGTCTTGGAAGAGCCAAGAAAAGCTGCAAGAAACAAAAGATCTCACAGAATTCTGTTACCTGCCAAAGATGATGATAATGATGATAATAATAATAATAATAATAATAATAATAATAATAATAATAAGCATAGTTCCTCAAGACTTTATCTATAAACCCTCTGATTGGACCCCGACCAATATTAAATTGGTCCCATCAACCTCTACTTAGATACATTCATTCTTAATTACAGACCCAGAAATCTAGAATGAATGATTAACTTAATAACTAGCTGGCAAACCACAAGGTCACATTCAACCAGTTTTAAGGTGGAAAACAAGATAGTGTGAGTAATCTAAAAATGAAATGAACCCAAAATATAGTAATAAAGAGATAGCTGATTAAAAAAAACCACTAAGCTTTTCTAAACCAATATCAAGTTCTTATATTTTATTATTATTGCTACTGCTATCCCATCCCTTAAATTAAATTCTGAAAGTAGCTTATATACAGTATAAATTTCTACAATTGAATAGCAGTGTAATCTATAAAACTAAATGGATTTTCTAATAAATTATGTTTATTTGCACTCTGACTACAAATAAGGATCAGTCCAGTTCCCCAAACTTTATAACAAGGACAATAGGAAGAATGAAACAGCCTGTGCTCAACCTTCGCAATGGGGTTATCACCAGTTCAATAGAGATTATAGTACAATTGGTGATTGGTGAAGCAATTCTCAAGCTTCCCTTCCCAGAGACCGGCTGACAGAAGTCAGGGGGAAAAGGCAACCAGTGGTGAAGCAAGATAATTGAGGTGAATATAGAAATGCAGAGGGACAACTCAGGCTATAACATGGAGACTATTTTGAAGAAGGGGATGTATAGTGAATAATGGAGAGAGAATAAAAATATTCTTCAATTGCACTATTTTTCTGCTTCCATGCAGAATGAATTAAAGGGGGTTGGGAGCATATCAGGCAGCCCTAAGCATTTTATTCAGAAGTCAGCTTCTGACTGCATGGGCACAATATGTGTATTTCTTAACAATTCTTCCAAAGCCTGGTCCCTTCTATATATAGTAGGCTAGAAGTCTTATAAGTAGATATATAGGAGGATGAAGGCAATAGTCTAACCTTGTAAGGATTTCCAGTTACAGAAATGTGTAATATGTATTGTTTGTGCAAGTTAAATATGGGTTTCAAAGAGAGAAAAGGGTTTTTCTAAAGCAGCTAAAATCAGATTTCTTCAACTTGCCTATAATCGACAGTGCCAGCTGAGAATACTGAAAACTGCTAAATGCCAGATTTAGGAAGGCTGGGTGAGAAAAGCACAGTGAACCTAAACAATGAATGCAAACAACATATGGCAGCCCAGTAAACCAGGGAGGACCGGGATGGAAAAGCCACTTGGAGCATGGAGGGGGGACTCAGTGGAGCAAAGGAGGGACAATACATTCTCCTACCTCCATCCATGCACTAGGAAGCCTGGGCACTGCTCCCCACACGCCTGACACGGTTGGCCCCGGTCAGGGTCCTCCAGTTCAGGCAGCTGATGTAAGACAGAAAGGCAAGAAATCAACCACCAAAACTGCAATGGCATCCATGTCACAATTCCCAATGTTCCCAGTATGGCTCCACCCTACAGTTCCTATTTAACTGCAAATCCCGCTTCCACCTGCCAGCGTGATCGGGATACATTCACTAGCAGGAATCTTCCGCAAGACCACTGTGGGTGAGGCCCACTTTTCAGTATCTATCTAACCAAGTGGTACCCATTGATGCTCTCCAACCCCAACCATTCCAGTTGTCTCTATCCACAGATGGGGATGCATCAGTGCTGTCAATCCAAATGCTTGTACAACTAGTCTCAGCAGGTTCCCAACAACATTGTTCACCGATTCCCATTTGAAATGAATTGCCTACATTTTTAGGTTGGCTTTTACTACAGAACATGTACAGGTAGTCCTCAATTTACAACCATTCATTTAGTGACTGAAGATATAGCGGCACTGAAAAAAAGTGACTTATGACCGGTTTTCAGAGTTAACAACTGTTGTAGCATCCTCATGATCACATGATCAAAATTCGGGCGCTTGGCAACTGGCATGGATTTATGACAGTTGCAGTGTCCCAGGGTCATGTGATCATCATTTGCAACCTCCTGACAAGCAAAGTCAATGGGGAAGCCAGATTTACTTAACAACGACATTAATAACTTAACAAAAGCAGTGGCTCGCTTAACAACTGTGGCAAGAAAGGTTGTAAAATGAGGCAACATTCACTTAACAACTGTCTTGCTTAGCAATGGAAATTTGGGAGTCAATTGTGGTCATAAGTCGAGGACCACCTATACTATACCTGGGAGGTGGAACTCAATTTGGGTATAGAAATAAGAGAATTCTATTTCCAAAACTCGCTTTCCAGAAAAAGGAACAGGGATGGCCTGAAGCCAGCCTTCAAAACCTCTGGCTAGGCTCTGTCTGAAGCAGGGAGGATATTTTTTAATAAGGGCTCTTGAGATCTTGGACCAGTCCCGCTCTCTGAACCCTAGGAAACTGGCAAAGGCAAAAAGCCTTGCCAAGAAAACTGCAAGGACTTGTTCAGACAGTCACCAGGAGTCAAGAGTGGCTCGAAAGCAGCACCCTCTCCTCTTGCCTTGTCACCACCAACCAGTGCTGCTGAGAAAGTGGTGTCTGTCTGTCTGTCTGTCTGTCTGTGTGTGTGTGTGTGTGTGTGTGTCTATTCATGGCAATGTCTATTTCCCCTCTCCTCTTGCCTTGTCACCACCAACCAGTGCTGCTGAGAAAGTGGTGTCTGTCTGTCTGTCTGTCTGTCTGTCTCTCTGTGTGTCTATTCATGACAATGTCTATTTCCCCTCTCCTCTTGCCTTGTCACCACCAACCAGTGCTGCTGAGAAAATGGTGTCTGTGTGTGTGTGTGTGTGTGTGTGTGTGTGTCCATGTCTATTCGTGGCAATGTCTATTCCCCCTCTCCTCTTGCCTTGTCACCACCAACCAGTGCTGCTGAGAAAATGATGTGTTT
>JANHZT010002209.1:191740-204080 GCA_032468215.1 Stegonotus admiraltiensis | reverse complement strand
ATAAGGACCCTTTGCATGGAAAGCCTGCATTCTTGAAAGGGGTTTGTTTGGAATTAAACAGTGGTTGTGAAGCTGGTATGTGTCACATTCTTTGGGAATCCGAAGCTGGGGCAGAACACCCTTATTTATTTCTTCCCTTTAGAGATGACTTTAATCAGTCTGTCTGCCAGCTCTTTCTTCTTTTCCAACCCACTATAAGCTAACCTCCCCCATCAACACTTAAGGGCAAGGAAGCAGAACCACAGGAAAACATTTCCTCTTAGCATTTTTGCCAAGAGAAAATGCAGAGTGACTGTATGTCCAGTCTTTGAGGATTGTTTATATCCATTTTACATTGCTATAAGAAAAGGAAGTTTGGTTCTCCCAAGTTTTGCATAAAGGCCAACTTCTCTCCAACAAAACCTCAAATGAGTTTGGTATAAGATAAGTGGATGCAAAATTTTGATTACATTGAAAGTGGAAAGTATTCTGGAAAAAACCCTACAAGTCAAAGATTGACTCTTTCTTAAGCATGATGATGTCATTCTGTAACTTTATTATTAGCTGAATATTTATTTATTTATTTATTTATTTATTTTAGAATTTCTATGCCACCCTTCTCCCGAAGAACTCGGGGCAGCTCACAGCATGTAAAACAATATACATATAACAAATCTAAGACCCCTTCCAAATTAAAATCCTAAATTAAAACCCCTAAAAAATGATCAGGGAGTTTGGTGGAAGAGCCAGGTCTTCAGGCCAGTATGAAAGGTGCGGAGGTCGGGGGCCACCCGGAGCTCGGTGGCCAACCCATTCCAGAGGGTTGGTGTGGCCACAGAGAATGCCCTCATCCTGGGAACCGCCAAGCGACACTGTCTCGTTGACGGTACCCGAAGAAGAGCCATCCTAAATGAATGCACCGGACGGAGGGAGGCTGGGAGGAGGTGGCTCTGCAGGTACCCCGGGCCCATGCCATGTAAGGCTTTATAGGTTAATACCAGCACCTTGAAGCGGATCCGGAAGGCCACCGGCAGCCAGTGCAGCTCGCGCAGGAGAGCTGTTACATGGGAGTAACGGGAGGCTCGCGTTACTACCCGTGCAGCCGCATTCTGAACTAGATGTAGGCTCTGGATGTACCCCGAGGGCAGCCCCATGAAGAGGGCATTGCAGTAGTCCAATCGGGATAATATATAAATATAATATAGAAACAACTGTATATAAAAAAAATTGTCCTTATTTACCCATTCCAATATAAAATATTTCCATAAAGATGCCTACTAGGGTTATAGCAAAGTCTAGCTCTAAGCTTAGACACTTAAGGTGGAACCACATTTTGTTGAAGATGTACAGGTATCTGTAGCACAAGATAAGAGGATAGATCAGGGGTCTGCAACCTTAAACACTCAAAGAGCCATTTGGACCCGTTTCCCACAGAAAAGAAAACATTGGGAGCCACAAAACCTGGGTGGGCGTGGCCAACTCAATGTCACTGATTTCCACTGGTCACATGACACCACCACCCCCAGCCACGCCTACCCAGTCGGTCGTTAGGGCAGCGAACCAGTTGTTAAAAAACACAGGGAACCACAAAATCCTTTTGACATATCTCTCTCTCTCCTCCCTCCCTCTCTCCCTTACTCTCCGTATCTCTCTGTCTCTGTCCTGGCCGCTTCTTCATCCCCCACTGGTGCCCTTACCTTCTCAGGCCAGGCGAGGAGTGACTGGGAGGGGATGGCGAGGGGCGGGGCTAGCCAATGGTGGGATCACCCAACAGGGAGCCACAGCAGAGGGCCCAAAGAGCCACATGCAACTCTGGAGTCGCAAGTTGCTTACCCCTGGGATAGATGAATATAAGTTTTGAGTTGACTTGAGTTTCTTTCCAGCTAAATTAGAAGAAAACTGAATGTTTTATAAGACTGTGTTTAAAAAGGTCATAAGCATATAAAGAAAGGTTTTAAACATCTTTTAACAGGCTGTGGAGAAAACCTCTTTTCCTAAAAAAAAATACTAGGAAATTTTTAGAAGCAAACTGGAGGACCAGAAAAAAACTGACCAAAATTATCTGGCCTGCTAATTCTTCATCACAAACTCTTTTCTGAAATATTCCTCTGTCCCTGCCCCACCCTGTCTCCAACTACCTTTCTTTTAGCTATGGAATGAGTAAGGTGAAAATAAAGGCACCCTCTAAACCAGCACAGTTTCTGCTGAATCCACAAATTCCTCTAATTCTCTTGGCAACAGTATGGAAGCAGTTTGTCCCAGCCTTCTTCCAAAATGTTATTTCATTTTTTCAGTTTATTCAATGGGTCTAAAATGTCCTGGTCATCTGTCATCCAAGTACCAACCAGGTTCACATCAGCTTTAGATCTATTTCAAATAAATTATTACAAATGGTATTCACAGAAGAAAATTTGGTGAGTTAGAAAAAGTTCAAACAACCAACTTCTCGTATGTTTCCCTGATTTCAAAATCTCATGGGAATTCTTGCTCACATTCATATACAAAACCTAGAACATCCTATCAGATGCATGCTTAAGGACTTAAGGTAAGGCCAGCAGATTGAGAAATAGCATTTGGAGTCATGGGATAAACCTACTGATTGGTTCTATAACCATAAGGACATAAGAGGCAATCAGACCGGATTTTCAAAGGGGGAAAATATTCAGTTTATACCCTTCCTTTGCACCAAACAAAACTGCTACTGAAAGGAATTTAAGTCGTTGAGTCCAGAATCCATATTCATTTCATGAAAGCAGAGCTGGAAAAACCTTTTATGACACTGAAGACATTTGGAAAAATAGAAACAAGTGATGGTAGCTTTCATAAAACAGCGGTCATGCAAAGGACTTGCTATCCACATAATTTTCACCATAGAAGTCATGGCCCATCTCAATATACCATTTGCCAGATAGCCTCCTGCCATACCCTCTAACCCTCTAGAACAGGGGATGTGAGTAGACATATCTACTACAGTGCCTGCAGGAGTTTAACTACAGTATACTGCAGATACTACTAAATCAGTTATAGTAGTATTTCCCAAACTTGGCAACTTGAAGATTTGTGGACTTCAACAATAGGTTGCCATGGTTGAGAAACACTGGGTTATAGTTTACAAAGGGCTTGTATAAGCATCAAATTTAGATAGACAGCTTTAGATAGACAGACTACATGGGGCACTAATTAATATCAGCCCAGTATATAAGCCTGAGGAGATCCCAGGATGTCATTTGATGAAGTTGGGAAGGGAAGGAGAAAAGTAGTTAAGAGGCAAGGCAGGCACTAATTCTTGATATTAAAAAGAAAAACTGAAGGCACATATTACAAAGAGTCCCACCAGAGTCTGATTCACATTAGTAGTCATCACTTGACGATAGCAAGCCAGGATTGACATGTATAATTAAGGTAGACTTCATCACCTGTGAATCACCACAGAACATGTCATGGCATCAAGAGTGAATTCAAAGCATTGTGACCTGCAGGTCATTGAATATAGGAAGGATTCCTAGTAAGGAAAGGCCCCTATGATTTGCTCCCTCTTTCCAAAAGTTTTACTCACAGGCCATATGAGACCTCAAGCAGAGGAGCAGACAAGGATAGGAAGGGTTAGCTAGCTCCCTCAATAGCACCACCACAGGTTCCTAGATAAGAGTTATTGTGAAGCTGGAGAATAGGCAGGCAAGGCCAACCACAGAAAAACTTACACCATTTCTTTGGCTTCATATAGTTTCCTTTACCTGATACAAACATACACACTTCACCCCAGATGCTGGTTGGGGCTTATGGAAGCTGAATTTTACTCCATTGGGAAGCTTGAGGAAACCTGTCTTAGAAGAATGACTAGAAAGAGGGATACACTAGCATTATCTAAAATTATCCACGCTGCAAAGAATGCAGAGGATTTTCCATCTCTTTTCAAAAACTAGAATATGGAATCCCCCAACAGAGCTGAATATGAGCAGGAGGGAACTACTGCACTCATGGTCCGCTTTGCTTATCTCTGCCTTCAGCTGCTGGGTGGGGAAAGGCAGCTCCCAATCCAAGTGGGCTTGGAGCACAAAATAACATTCAGAAGTTGTTCGACTTCAGTGCAGGTCAACAGGTAGGAAAAAGGTTAATTGTATGGGTCTGGGGAGATTGGGGTTACTTTCTATGGATTCCTGAATAGTGAGGCAGAAAAAATGGGAGGGATGACAGCTATTAAGTTCTTCTCTAACTCATTCTGTCTTCACTCATCTGTCCTCTTTTTCTAAGTGAAGCTCATCTTCTTTTTCCCCCTCCTTTCCTCTTCCTCATTCCAACATCATGGAAAGATCATTTAGGGGAATTGCTAATTTTTAATCCTCTAATTTTTAGTCTGTGGCTGAAGGAACATGCCAGTGGCTTGGCTGGGTACGTGGGATTGATTTTAAGGCTGCCAACTAGCTTAAATACAAGCAACTGATCTGTTCCTGAGATTTGATTTCCAGAAAGTAATAGAAGAAACTTG
Organism: Stegonotus admiraltiensis; assembly: GCA_032468215.1. Taxonomy (NCBI): domain Eukaryota; kingdom Metazoa; phylum Chordata; class Lepidosauria; order Squamata; family Colubridae; genus Stegonotus; species Stegonotus admiraltiensis. Next base: position 199,615 of record JANHZT010002209.1, on the reverse strand, counting down.
GTAAAGCTTGGAGTTAAATGCTGTTGTGGGATAGATATAGTAGGTTGAATTCAGTGTTGTTTTCACAGGTCTTGAACTTTTTCAGGCAGAAAACAAAACAAAACAAAACACCCCTGTCTTGAAAAAACGAATTGCCAGAGACATAATTGACCAACCTATTTTAATCCAATTTTTACTACCAAAGAAGTTACGCAGCATCTTCTGCCTTTATGAACAATTATGAACTATTATGAAATAGGAGCAGGTTATAATAAATCAACACCTTCTCTTCTTGTCTTTGCTAATGAAAAACAAACCAAGGAGCCATTCAGGAAAATAGTGATAGGTGTTAGCATCCTTTTTTCAGCCATTTTCTAGTTTCCTTTTTCCCTGACATAAGAAAAGACGGGCATATTCACCTATGTAAAAAGAAAAGAAGTGGGGTAAGGAAAATTATAAGGATCAGGAACAGTTACACAATTCCTTTGGACTGCAGTTTCCTTGTCAGTTGGGATCTCAGGAAAGGGTGATGTTCAGCTTTGATGTAATTGCTTGATATTTGGGATTAGAATTCAAGGAACTTCCTTTTTCTGCCCACCAGTAAAACTATTAACTGATGCTAATGCATTTTTTTTAACATAATGTTTCTCTGTAAGTTCACACGTTATTTTATGCAAAAAATATGATTTGCTTCTTCATGGTTTAATTTATTACATGAACTCAGCTAGTGTGATTTATAAACCATCATTCATAGTTAACCAAACTCTATTCAATAAGTAAAACAATAAGCAAATTGCTGATTAACATACATCAATCAGTTTGGAATTTTAAAGCTATTTGTAAGATCTCCTCTGTACACTATCATTTTGGAAGATATGCAGAAGGGAAGGGTTTTTAAAATATTTATTTCATTATTAAAATTGGTTTGGATCAGTCAAGTTCCATTTGTAATCTGAGTCAGGAATGATACATTATGAGTTTATTTTTAGTTGGCACAGTTCAATTTGCTGTGGTATCTTACCAGCAGTATATTGTATTGGTTGCATTCTATATCAATTCAGAATACAAGTTAAGCTATCATATTTGCATTGAGTTGCCCAATGTGTAAGAGATTGCAAGACAGAGACAGGGCGATTATCTTGATACGCTCTTCAGTAGGCAAAAATTAAATGCATGTAAAGATTTTTCTCATTGTGAAGCTGTACTATTGACACCTGCACACTCAATGGCTGCAAAAGGCACCAGTTGAAAGAAAGGCACATCTCTCTTAAACGTAAATAAAAATTAAGACATGCAAAGTGATGTTTTAACTGAAGAGGGAAATGTTTGAAAAAGAAATGTTTACTCCTTTTTCCCTCCATGCAGGTGGTATTTTGCTGGGAATGTAGAAATCCGAGCTTTTTTAGCAACGTTGTTTAACCCAAACAGATGTTCTGTATTAAAAGGAAAAAGCATTTCAGTAATTTGCTTTGGTTTTTTTCCTCTGCTCCCACCAAGTATTACAGGTTTCTTTAATCTGAAGTGGCACCAGATCCTGGGGTTCCTTTGAGGGATGCAATTTCTGATCTGGCTCCAGATCAAGGAGGGAAGGAGAAGGTGATGGGTGCTGTCTTAAAAGCCCAGCATCCAGCTCTTCTTGTTGCGTCCTTTATTTCTAATCATCACAACTGGGCTGGGGTGTGTCTTCTTTAAGCCAGATAAAATGAGAGGAGCTTATCACTGCCCAACATATTCATGTGCCCTTCTTGTGAAAGAACATGTAAAAGCAGAGGTGGTCTATCACTGTGGTAAACTAGGTGATTAAAATTAAAATGAGCTTTAATTTATTTAATGTAATTGTTAGTTTAAATTTGGTTAGGTGTCAGAGTTCGAGACTGTTTAAAAAATATTGTGATAGTGTAATCACATGCATGTTTCAATTAGGTTAGCAACTTCAGGGAACTAGTTGAAGAGTACAAATTCCACTGCAATGTAAGAAAATCCAGCAGCCTCAATACCAATTTAGTATTTGGTGGATGGGAATGTACTATCAATTCATATTATCTCTGCAATTATTTATTTACTCCCCTAAGAAGTCTATCTTTTAACTTATTTTAGAAAGAAACTCCCCATTCCTCATTCCAATTCTTTTTTTTTCCCTTCACAAAGAACAAACATGATGTGGTGAATTCAGTGGTCATTCCTCAACTAGTAACTTACAGTGTCTTCTCAAATGATTCAACCACCATTGTGCTAAAATAACAGTATTGAGGAGGCTTTATATCACTTCAACAATGATTGGATGATGTAATGAAGACACTGTAAGTCACTAGTGAGGAGATGTTGGGGACTACCAAGACTCAAATTCAATTTGTCACTCTGCTATGGAGCTTTATGCCAATTTTTCTTTCTTGGTCCAACCTCCACAGATTGTTATGGAGCTAAAAAGGAAGAACCCTTGAATATTCAGAGAATAGGTGGAATATACACACAAATTTTATCTCTTCGCCGTCTCCTATATTTTTCTTAGAAATACTAGAACATTCTGTGGGGTCCCTGAGTCATATCCAGAATCACTTAAGAAAAAAAGCTGGAATTATAGAAATGCAGTCCACTATATGATCTTTCCTTCTCAAAGGACCTCTGATACCAAGATCAGATAGCTAGTCAAAAAATTTTACTTGACAAAAGGACAAGTAAGTTATAAAAGATGTGTGAGTCACACAAGGTAGTTCATGATCAGTGTTTCCACATATTATTTACCAATACATATTCCTTTTCAGGATAATTTTATGCATGTTTGTTCTCTGCCTAAAAATTACATTCTTAGCATAATTTCCACCGGGATCAAAAATATTATTCATATAAAGATACAAATGTTTGCTCTATCTCATGCTATTGTTCGTCATCAAGATGCAAGTTTGTTTATATGAAAAGTCACAATTCCATGGGGTTGCTTGCTAGGTTTTCGCTATTTAAAAAAAAAGCAGAAATTCTGTAAGATACACAGACATATCAGAGTGTTGCACAGAAGAGATCAAAGCTTTCCGCTCGAAAATTGGTCCCTCCACACCCTCTCTTACCTTGATGTACTTCTTTTTGTCCTGAGGGCTAAGCAGACTTTCAGTTCTGCAGTGATCCCTGCCATTTAGGTGTGTTTCCAGGAAGATTAAACAGAGTGTTTGGTTGTTCTACATGGCAAAATATGGAAACAACCATTGTTCCTCTCCCTAACTCTAAACTGGCTTCCAGTCAGTTGTGTAGCTGACCAGGGGAGTATCTGACCAGAGGACTATCAGAGGACATGACTTTAAGAGAATATTTTTCTTTTAATAACTTACTCCTTACTTAGGCTACTTACTGTGGTAGCCTAAGTACAATTAGGCTACCATAGTTGCACTGTACACATCTATTGGGTCAGTAGATGGCAGCAAAGAGTTGGAAGACTCTGTATCTCTTTGCTGCCACCTAGTGATCATCCATGACTTTTCAGCATATAATAAGGTGAAATATGCTGGGGCACAGTGTAGTTCAGTGGGGCAAAGGAAGTTAACTTTGAATTCAAAATGCTTCACCTCTGAAATTAAGCCATCCCCTTTCTATTTTCTATTTCTTTACTATATTTAGCACCCTACTATATATAAATATATACTATATTATAGTAAACATAAGGATAAATTATTTGATGGGGAAAAGTCCAGGTAAATGTCATAAACTGAGTATGTTCATCCGCTGAGGAGCAGGCCTCCTCAGTTAGCAAATTAAATTGACTTTCTCTGCTGGCAGGCAGATAAGTGCAACTATTGATCAATGGCATCAGGACCAAACCAATTCCATTGAACTAAACTATCGATGAGAAAGGTTTCAATTGATTAGCAAATTGTTTATTGTAAACCTGCACATGTGCCGGGCTGCCTAGTTTTGAATGGACTGCTATAATTGGCATCTGTGATTCTGTGACCTTAAGATAGTTTTCAAACACACCCACACCCACATATTCCAAAAGTGTGCCTCCTATCCAGCCCCACACAAAGAAATGACAGCTCTATTGGACAGTCTCATTAAACTTGTTTTTGTGATCATCAGTTCAGCGGTTTAAATCCCTAGTGCCACGTGACTGAGTGAGCTCCCGTTACTTGTCCCAGCTTCTGCCAACCTAGCAATTTGAAAGCACTTAAAAAATGCAAGTAGAAAAATAGGGACCACCTGTGGTGGGAAGGTAACAGTGTTCCGTGCGCCTTTGGTATTTAGTCATGCCAGCCACATGACCACGGAGATGTCTTCGGACAGTGCTGGCTCTTCGACTTTGAAACGGAGATGAGCACCATCCCCTAGAGTCGGGAACGACTAGCACATATGTGCGAGGGGAACCTTTACCTTCACCTTTATCCTTTTCCTCAGTTGTTTAGAAATACAGGTAGTCCTCACCGTATGACCAAACTGAACACAACATTTCGGTTTCTAAGCAAGGCAGTTGTTAAGTGAGTTTGCCCCATTTTACGACCTTTCTTGCCACCATCGTTAAGCGAATCTCTGAAGTTGTTAAGTTAGTGACACGGTTGTTAAGTGACTTCCTCATTGACTTTGCTTGTCAGAAGGTCGCAAAAGGTGATCATGTGACACCCCCCTCCCAGGGACACAGCAATCGTCATAAATATGAGCCAGTTGCCAAGCGGCTGAATTTTGATCACATGATCACACGGATAATACTACAGTGGTCATAAGTGTGAAAAATGGTCATAAGTCACTTTTTTCAGTGCTGTTGTAACTTTGAACAGTCACTAAATGAACTTCGTAAGTGGAGGACTACCTGTGTGAGCAACAACCTTGTCTTTGAAATCCAGTCCATAATTCCTCACATTGTGTAATGTTACTCAGCTTGACTCTCTTTTCTGATAAGGTTTTCTGCTCTTTTCTTTTTTCCTGATCATCCCCCTGGGGAAGTTGGAAGATTATTCTCTTTGAAGGAGGGAAAGTTTCTTCCATACCTGCTTAGCAGCAGGTCTTGTTTTATACATTTGTCCAAAGGGTAAAATACGCTGCACCTGCTGCACTGTTAGCAAAGGGACACGAAACCTGTCCTGGAACACAACAGTTGATCTCACTCACCTCTCCTTTTCTAGAATTACATGTCTTAAGGATTTTTTTTTTTTAGTAGAACACAGTAATTATCCCTGGCATTCATTTCTGAGTAAACCTGGATGGGATCATCATGGTGTACATTTCTAGAGACTTTTTTATTTTCTTGGATCCTAAAGTTTTTCCCTTCCCTGAATTCTGATGGATATTTTCCAGATGCCAACCTAATTTTAAATAGGTTTTATTAGAACCGGTACAAGATCTGGTAACAGGCCTCCAACAGGAGTGGGGGTGGCTCAACAAAAGAACTATGGCAGCCGTGGCCATGAGACCAAAACAATTCTTTGACTCTTTTGAGGCCTTCCTCTCTCAAATTTCCTTGGGCCTTAATTAAAAATTAATTCCTTCTGGATGAAGAAAGCAAGAAAAAAAATCACTTCAATATTACTTCCAAGACAAAGCAGTGTCCCTCTAGGTTAGGGCAATCTATAGCTCACTCACCTATTTGTTGTGTGGATATTTTGCGCTACTGTTCCCAATATTCATGATTATGGATCATGCTTGCTGGAACCAATGGGAGCTATTGTCTACAACAGGGGAGTCAAACTCTCAGCCCACAGGCCAGATGCATCACACGCTGGCCACGCCCACACCTGATTTAGCGAAGGGGGAGTCACGATATGTCATGTGATGATGCCGTGATGACTCAAACTTGACACCCCTGGTCTACAATATCCAGAGAACATTGGTTGCCTACTTCTGAGCAGATTAATGGCTCTCTTATCTAGCAGTTTATATTAAACTCGCTTCTCCCATCCTTTTTTAAAAAAATCTTGCTTCTGAATTTGGGGTGGGAGGAGAAACAGCTTGATGCAAAATGTAAGCTAAGAGAGCCATTTATCTACTTAGAAGTAGGCAAGCCAATGTTCTCTGGTTATTGTAGATAACAGTTCCCATTGGTTCCAGCAAGCATGATTCATGGCCTTCTTGTAAAAAATGAACCAATCCCACTTACCTGAAATTAACCTATTTCTATAGTGGGACATTTCACTCCCTTCCTTCTTAAGTTTAGACCTTATCCTATTGTTAAAAAGAGTACAGCTTGATTTGGACTCCTCCAGTCTGGTTCCTGCTGGAGCAGTGTCTCTCAACCTTGACAACTTTAAGATGTGAGGACTTCAGCTCCCAGGAATCCCCCAGCCAGGCTGGCTGAGGAATTCTGGGAATTGAGGTCCACACAGCTAAAAGTTGCCAAGGTTGAGAAACACCACTCTAGATGCATCAGTCCGATGCCTCTGGTGGGCAACAGATTGAGAAAAGGTGCCATTGCTCTACCATGCTCAGTTAGAGTGGCATTCTTATCACCAGTGCTTATATATTTCATCTTTTTCTTTCTTTCTCTTGAATAGCACAAAACTGGTTGGCAACATGGCCTCGATCCTGCAGTGCTGCCCTTTCCTGACCCGAGATCCATCTCTCTTCCTACGGAAAGTTGGCCCATTGCTGGTCAACAGTGCTCAACGCTGCCCTGTGATGGTGGCCCGCACTTTCTATAGTTCTGTCACTGACCTGCAGAGTGAAAAAGACACCTGTGGAAACACTGGTGAGATGATGGGCTGGAGCTCAGAGAAAAGATACTGGAAGGGAAACAGAAACTGATGTCATATCAGATCCATAGATGCCAAACCAAACCACACATTTTAGGCTTGGAGCTCACAAGTGGGCTCAAGTAGAGGCGTGCAAGGTTCTTTAGATCAAGCCAGTCTCTTGGTAGCAAACCTATATTTTGTGGGTACAGAGTATGTGTACTCCCTGCATTATTTGATTACATGTAGAAGGGTTGAAATCTCTGTGTGAAAACACCTAAAACCCTTTTTATAGAGTGGCTCCTTTTGAAATTGTTCTTTTGTAGTTCAAGACATGGTGTCATCATTTCACAGTCACTAATTAGCTCAGAGGCAACTTGTAATTCTTCTAATTTTTACTTCCTGGCTGACATTACGTGGACACATTCAGGAATTTAATATGTATTTCAGTCTGTAGAAAAGGAAGTGGCAATTGCATCTTTTCTTCCCTATACATAAAAAAAGGTTTGCCTTGACAAAGCAATCATATTAAAATGAGAATATAACCTGCCAGAAATATAAACTAGAATCTTGTTCCTGGTTTTCCTATATTCTTATGGAAGAATTCTTTCCCAGGTTTGTATGGATGGCATAATCTCTAATTATGTGATTGACAGGACATAGATTTAGTCCTAACTTTGCTTGTGACCATTAAAATATTAGGTGTTGAAAGCTGGTTCAAATGTCCAACCGAGTCAATTGCAGAATCTGAAATCAGGCATGCTGGTTATATTTTCATGACAGATAGAGGATATTCGCATGAAACACACCTCACATGTAACATTCCTCATCTCCCATTGCAAAAATCGTTAATAGCGGATGAGAAAAATCTTTCTCTGACTGCAACCCTGGAGATCCAATGCCAGCCTTCCCTAATCTGGTACCCTCTAGACATCCTGGAATAGAACTTCTCAGATTTACTGACAATACGACCAATACCAAAAATTTTGGGAGTTGGGTTCTGATTTTAGAGAAACGGGAGACCTAGTGGTCTGAATGGACAAAGAATCTACTTAAGTCCAAAGTCCTTGGAAAAAGTTGAAGTGGTGGAGAATCTGGAAGCTACTAATCTGGAAGCTACTAGGAGCCTGAGTGCCGTAGGAGATTAATGCCTCCTACTAAGGCAGTGTTTAAGTTCCAGCTGCCTGCAATTACTGCGAGTTCAATTCTCACCAGGCTCAAGGTTGACTCAGCTTTCTATCCTTTCTAAGGT
>JANHZT010002209.1:171608-188287 GCA_032468215.1 Stegonotus admiraltiensis | reverse complement strand
CATTTCTTTGGCTGAAGAGGTTGTAGAAAAAATGCTTTTAAAAGTAAAAAAAAAAGCCTCTGATGATCGCGCAGCTCAGCTGGGCGTGTGTGTGTGTGTGTGTGTGTGTGTGTGCAGGGATTTTTGTTACCAGTTCTCCGAACCGCCCACCGCCATCGCTACTGGATCAGGCGATCCAGTTTGAACCGGGAGCATTTCACTCTTGGTTCCATCCCACAATAATAGAAGGTTAACCCAGTCTAAACAGAACATTGAGAGCCAGTTTGCTGTAGCGGTTAAGGTGTTGTCCTAGGAACCAGGAAACTGAGTTCTAGTCCCACTTTACCCACAAAACCTGGCTGGGTGACTTTGGACCAATTTCTCAGCACACTCCACTCCAGAGTTGTTGTTGTGGGTAAAATAGGAGGAAGGAATACTAGATATATTCAGCGCCTGCCTTGAGTTACTTATAAAAGTAATAAAGGCAGGATATAAAATAAATAATAAACTTTGGTGGCCCCTTCCTGCATGCTGTTCTTTAACTGTACAGTCACCTTTAAGAGAGAATGAGTGAGGGTCAGTGTAGGCAGAAATTAATCCCTGTGGTTTCCTAACAGAGAGCCCTGTGTTTGACTATGATGCCTTCTTTGAAGAAAAGATCCAAGCAAAGAAACAAGATCATACCTATCGGATTTTCAAGACTGTGAATCGCCGGGCAGATGCCTATCCTTTCGCTGAGGACTTCTCTACCTCTGAGGTTGAAGCGCGAGAGGTGTCCGTCTGGTGCAGCAATGACTACCTCGGAATGAGTCGCCACCCTCGTGTGCTGCAAGCCATACAGTGAGTGGCAGACAATACTCTCTGCACTGCCATTTTCCACACCTCCCAAACAATTCTAATTTCCCCCTTGTATGTTCAGATTTTCCCCACTGGTGGAATTCTATTTCCCACCATTCCCAGCCAACATGCATAATGGGGATAATGGGGAAACTGAATCCAACCTGAGGAGGGCCTGAGGCTTTCCTTGATATTCATGAGCAATTCTACAGAGGAGGGGAGATCCCTCGCTTTGCCACTCTCTAGAGAGCGACTCTATAGTGGAGTGGGGGATCCACGCTTTGCCCCTCTATAGAGAACTCTATAATGGAGGGAGGACCCTTGCTTTGCCACTGACAATTGAATAAGATTTGGGGTGGTGTGGTAGATTTCTCAATTTATGTTAGCCTTATTCTATCAAAGACCACCTTGGTCTGAAAGAAAAAAGACATATGGGCATTTCTTGAAGCTTTTCTAGAACTACCTGAACCATACCTTGCTCGAGCTTTAGCTTAGATAAGGTCAGCAGAGTCATAAGTCATTGATGGGAGGGTTCAGGTAGTTCTAGAAAGTCAATGGTTGGAAGCCAGATTCACTTAACAATGGCATGATTCATTTAACAACTGCAGTGTTTCGCTTAACAATCTTGGCAAAGAAGATTGTAAAACTAGGTGTGACTTACCCAATGTTAACTACCTTACTTACCAACAGAAATTCTGGTTCCAACTGTGGTCATAAGTTAAGGACTACCTATATTCAGAACCCAGCAAGGCTGTCTCTAGCAAAAGCTTTCCTCTCAGAAACTTGAAAGCCGGGTATTAGAACTGGTTGTAGATGATCTTTGCTATTTTCTGAGCAAGGTCTCATTCTGCTCTTCTAACCTGCAGGGATACTCTGCAGCGTTATGGAGCAGGAGCTGGAGGTACCAGGAACATTTCTGGCACTAGCCGATTCCACGTGGCTCTGGAGGAGGAATTGGCCAGCTTGCACAACAAAGATGCCGCTCTGCTATTTACCTCCTGTTTTGTGGCCAATGACTCTACTCTCTTCACGCTTGCCCGCATGATGCCAGGTAACCAGGCAGTACAGGAGTCCTAGGATCAGCCTGAAGTGAAGACCTCCATTCTCCCTATTTTGTGGGAAGAGGAGAGATGGGGCATTACTCTTGGCTTGGTTTCTCCCCTGTAGGATGTGAAATATACTCTGATGCTGGGAATCATGCATCCATGATCCAGGGCATCCGAAACAGCGGCGTTCCAAAGTATGTGTTTCGGCATAATGATCCAGACCATTTGGAGGAGCTTCTTCGCAAGGCCAAACCCAGCACCCCAAAGATTGTCGCCTTTGAAACTGTGCATTCCATGGACGGTAATTGCCTCCCTTTAGGTTTTGCTACACGGTGTCCTAATAACTTCATAAAACACCATCATGCATAAGAAGTGGGTTTCTAGGTATAAGATGACCAAAAGCCCTTCCTTCTGCCTGGGCCAGCCCCGATTCCTTGGCCAGTTGAAGAAGGGATAACCAACAGCAGGTTCAGGGGAAAAGTGGCAAAGATAATGGGTCACTATGGAAATGACTAGATCAGAGGTCTTCAAACTTGGCACCTTTAAGACTTGTGGACTTCAACTCCCAGAATTCTCCAGCTAGCTTTGCTTTGCTGGCTGGAGAATTCTGGGAGTTGAAATCCACAAGTCTTACAGCTGCCAAGTTTGAAGACCTCTGGACTAGATGAACAATAAACAACAATAAACAGGGGCTCAGTCAAAAGACTTGCAGGACTAGAAGCAGCCACTAGACTAATACTGCAAAACCGACTGGAAAAAGGGTAGTCCGGGAGTTGCATGCACACAAAAAGTGGGTTGGAAGCTTTTGCCATTCAAATCCAGTGTTTTCAATAGTCCTTTGTTTGCAGGTGCCATCTGCCCCCTGGAAGAAATGTGCGATGTGGCCCACCGCTATGGGGCCATCACTTTTGTGGATGAGGTACACGCTGTGGGACTCTATGGGGCCCAGGGAGCCGGCGTTGGAGAACGTGATGGAGTGATGGGCAAAATAGACATCGTATCTGGCACTCTGGGTGAGTTGGGAAAGCAAAGGCCCAGAGAGGAACCAGAAAGAAAATGTGTCATAAATACTCTAAGGTGTCTGGCTGGTCCCCAACCTTTTGGGCACCAGGGACTGATTCTGTGGAGAAAGGTTTTTCTGCGAACCGGAGGGCGGGGGGTGCGTGGTTTTGCATGCTGCCTGCATACTGTGGCTGGGGCTTCGCTTGTTTGCGTGGCCCGGCTATTGACATGCCACAGACTGGTGCCAGTACACGGACTGGGGGTTGGGGACTCCTGCTCTCAGGGAACCCTACTGGCCATTTAAACGCTGACCATCTCAAGACCCAAAGGTGGTAAGTTCTGCTGGTTGCTGCAAGATTTCCACCTCTCCTTATCATTCATAAGGAGGAAAAAATGCAAATGTTCAGCTTGCATACTGTATACAAGTTTTCAGATCCAGCAGCTTCCCAGAATTCCCAGAAGTCATGGGGTTGTTTTTTAATTACACTAGCTCATTCATGTTTTTTAATGCTTAAACTACACTTAATAGCATAAGATACGCTTGTCATTACAGATACATCTTTCTTTTCCTCCCTTTCTTCTCCAGGAAAGGCCTTCGGCTGCGTGGGTGGCTATGTTGCAAGCACTACTTCCCTCATTGACACAGTGCGCTCCTATGCAGCCGGATTCATTTTCACTACTTCACTGCCCCCCATGGTATTGGCTGGGGCCCTGGAATCTGTTCGGATCCTGAAGAGTCCTGAGGGACAGGTGCTGCGCCGTGCCCACCAGCGCAACGTCAAGCATATGCGCCAGTTGCTTATGGATGCTGGGCTGCCTGTGGTCAGCTGCCCAAGTCACATCATTCCCATACGGGTATGGATACCCTGGGATGGTGGAAGGGAGAAGCTAGGGCTCTAGAAGCAAAACAGACAGACTCTGGGGTAAAGTCCTCAAGGTGAAAGGCTTAAATTCCACTTTGCCATGTCCTTAATATACACAGCCCTTTATAGAATACTTAAGAAAATGAAATGAATGAACGGGACTGAGTAGCTGCAGAATCGTGTCCCATCACACAAGGGGAACCCTGGATCCCCTAAACTCTCTATGGCCAACTTTCCAGATAGATGAAACAGCTGGATGCTCTTCCTCAGTTGTCCGATTCATTTTTTCTCAGGTTGGAGATGCAGCCCTGAATACCCAGCTTTGTGACCTACTCCTCTCAGAGTACAACATCTACGTCCAGGCCATCAATTATCCTACTGTGCCCCGGGGGGAGGAACTGCTGCGGCTGGCCCCCTCACCTCATCACACCCCACCCATGATGGACTACTTTGTGGGTGAGTCTCCAGTGCCGTGAGCACTAAGGCCCCAGCTCTATCATACATAAATCATCTCATTCTATAAATTAAATACCAGTAAAGGGCAGGATTAGAACTCTCGAAATCTCTGTGGAAACAAGGCACTTAAGCGATAATTAAGTTATGGTTATGGTTGCTTCTCTTCATTATTAGCTCAGTGCAGCAACCACTGAGGATGTCATAAACAGAACTGAACCCTAAGCCTGAGACATACTTTTACAAACTGAAGCTGCTCTGCACGAACAGTAGCTAAAATTAACTGCAATTTCATCGTGGATGGAATATGAAAAATAATGAAAATAGATGCAAACTATTCTGATCTCCTGCTGTGAATTTTAGCACCAGGCTTGTGGTAAAGTAACTTCACAGCAAACAAAATTCAAACCTAGTACCGTAGAAAAAATATGGTAGAAAAAACTAGATTCTGGAAAACCTAACAGTGTATATTATGTAAACATGGCAGCTAGGAGTTCTCTGATTTATAGTTCTAAGCAGATGCATATCCTTTTTGGGATACTTCATTTGGTGTGCCTAGTGACCTGCTTTTTCCACCCAATAATTATCAACCACCAAATGCCGAAAAGGAAGTCTCCTCACCCCTCAGGAAACTGCTTTGAAAGGGCTTGTAAAAATTGTACATTTGAAAGTCCAAAACTGATCCTATTGGTACCTCTAGTCCAGTCTTGTAAAAGGCTGACAGTGAATAGGATCCAGTGTGTGGCATTCTGATCACTGGAATTCTCTTAATTTCTCCCTTGGGAGATTTTACTTTACTCATATGGCCACTAGTTATCCGCCTATGATGAGTAAGTACTGCCACCAAGTGGCCAGTGGAGAATTTTTTATTTTTAACTCCACAAATCCATACTGTAAATATGAGAGTAGCTGGTGGTATTTATGGGGAGTGTTAAAAAGTTCCTTAGACACTGAAAGATCTCTTTAGATATTAACCCATGTTTTATAAAATAAAATTGTATAGATTTTTCAACTTTTTTAATCATTAGAAGCAAATTCAAAAGCAGGATGAAATAAGAGCCGAGACTTACCCTCTGCCCGTGCAGACAATGGTAAGCCCACAGTTCTGTCTATAAATAGAACACAAGCAGCAGCTTTCAATAGAGATTTGACTCTTCTCTCACATGAATTTTAAAAAGGCCAGTGATTTCCTCTCATCTTTAGCTTCTAATTCAGGGCTATGGCCATTCATTTTCTTACTACTAGCTCCAGAGGCCATCATCTAGCTCCCAATGGCCCATTCAGCAGCAATGCTAATAGTCTTTTAGTAATAATATTTTAACCTCTGTTTTCTTCTCTTCCAGAAAAACTTCTGGCTGCTTGGCAGGAGGTGGGCCTACCGCTGCAGGTCTCAACCGCCCCCGAGTGCCACTTCTGCCACCGCCCACTTCATTTTGCCCTCATGAGTGAGTGGGAGCGGGATTACTTTGGAAACATGGGACCCCGCTATGTCACCCTTTGTGCCTAAGGAGTGCCTCAGGCCACAGAGCTCGCCACCTGGGGATGGGAAGAGAGAGGGGCATGCCTCCCACCGAGGCTGCCCAGCAGAAAATAGATTGTCTGAATACAATAAAGCTCTGAAATGGCCTTTTCTGCAGATTTCATAGAATGTGAGAATTTGGGATGAAGAAATTCCTCCGGCTGGCAGCCTTTTGCATCCCAAGGAGCCAGTGGCACTGACTTCACATAGTACATCAAGCCCCAATAGATAGCTTGAGTCATAGCTAGCTGAGTACAAACAACATACTAAGTTGTAATTCAGTTTTCCAAGGAACAAAGTGAAAGGCTCACACAGATTACACTCTTATTTTCTACATGATTGTTTACTGGGCTGCCAATTAATAGGAACATCCAAAACAAAAGGCCTACATAGAATCAGCAAAGAACTAGCTCTGGAGAAAACAGAGCAGGAAGAAAGGGGAATTCTAGTGGAATTATTTCAATGAGCTGTGAAAGTGGGCAGAACTTTGTTTTCAAAACTAAAACTGACCCTCCTGACTTTTGACCATGATTTACTCCCTGTTGGCCCTTCTACTTGAAATTCTCCAGCCACAGAAGAAAGATTTGGAAGCATTCAAACAAGCTCCAACTACAGCTGTGAGATTTCCTAGCCTCATCTCCTCTCTTTTCAGAGAAGAATGGCCCCAATTTACAGAGAAAACACAGAAGGGTGTTTGTTTCTTTGTTTTGACCAAAGATCTTTATTTTAACAAATATTTTTTAAAAATGTGTTTTCTACAAAGGAGAGTCATTTTCCCACAATGACAAAGATTTAAGTTTTTTATGGGGCAAGAGAAAAGAGGACCGAGATCAAAGGTTGCCCAAGTTCTTGTAGAAATTCCTTAGATATAAAAGAGACACGTTGAGCAGAAAAAAAATCTGCATCCTTGACCTCACACAACCACTTGGAATTACTCATCCCAAGTCTGAGTGGCCTGCCTGGGCAATTCAAATGGAACACATAGTGCCCAAACCACAAATCAGATTCAGCCTCCCCTTGTTCCACTCAGGAAGTGCCCTAGCTGGCCCACAGGAAGTAGTCACACCGTGCACGGGGATCCGAGAGCTTCCCCAGAGGCCGGGCACAGACATAGAAGCGCCGTCCACAATTTGGCCCTTGTTTCTTCACGGTCCGCAACACACAGGGCTCCTTGTGGGCCTTGCAGCAAGGTGGGTGTGCGGGGCCAGGTAGCAGTGACTTCCACAACACAGACTGATTTTGCGCAGAGGGAAGTGTGTTTTTCTCACAATTCATAGCTGCTTTGCTGGTCACACCCTTGGAGGGTGCCTTCTTTGGACTCTTGACAGGTGTCTGGATTACCCCTGAGTCTTCCTCCACCCCACATTTATCAGCTATCCTTTCAGTGCTCTCCATAGGAGGCTGTTTCCCAGAATCCTCTGCTGCCACCCTCTGGACCACATTCAAAACTGACTGGCCCCTTCCACCATCCACAGGCTCAGCATCCAAGTTCCCAGCTTTGAAGAAGCTACGCAAATCCCCTTGCCCTTTCTGTGCTGGGCCAGTCCGCCTTTTCTTCAAATCCCCCAAAGAAGTTGTCTCTGCTTTGTTCCGTTTCTGCCCCTTCTCAGGCAGTTGGGTCTGTTCCACTTTTATCAGAAACCGGCTGAGCTTCTGTTGGATGCCAGCAAACTCAGGCAGGAACCGGGTGCAGAGTGGGGGACACCGTGGGGCAGCTAAGCAGGTACTTTTCAGCACAGCCTGGACGGGACAGTGGTCAGAGCCCAGCACCTCTGGCATGATCTGGGCATCGGTCAGTTCCAACAATGCCAGAGCACGGTCAGCCAGGATGTAGTCAATACGGGTACCATAGTTCAGATGCCGGGATCCTGTTACGTTACACCAGCAAGTGTAGGCTTCATCCTGACTCGGGTTCAGAAAGCGGAAAGTATCAACAAAGAGATTCTCGTTCTCAGAATCTCTACCAGGTTCCCAAAGGAAACCGTCTAGCCAGCGGCGCCCAGGATGCTCCTGGAAGGATTCCTGCAGTCAGAAAAGAAGCATCAGGGATACATTGCTAGACCATCAGGGTAGTTTTATGAGATTAAAGTGCTTTCTATGTATTACCAAACGGGTGCACAATTTTGATACCTGGACTTTAAAATGGGTAGAATCATATCTCACATATGGTGGCTCTGGTTGCAAATGTGGCCATATTTTAAGGTTTACAAGACCAGGGTTTCCATCACCTTCCCAACTCAATGTGGCAGGAAACTGTGCTGTTGGGTTTCAGTAATGATGGCCACAAGAGTCTCAAGGGTTGCAAAAAAGGGCCTGGAAAGCCATATGCAAACCTGGAGCTATAATTTGCCCTCCCTTGCTTTGTAATAACCTTATATAATAGACCAGCATTATTTTATTAATTTACTGTACATTCCGATTCTATTACTTATTTTAATAATTCAACATGGTAAATATTTTCCTATTTTCCCCACAACCACCAGCCCTTGAGGTGAGTTGGGCTGAGAAAGCAACTGGTCCAAAATCACCGAGCTGGCTTTTGTGTCTAAGGTGGGACTAGAACTCACAGCCTTCACGTACCAAGTCTCCTGGATCACAGTGATCGATGGGCCTGTGTGCAGTATTGATGTCTCCCACGATGATCACATGGCTAGAGGAAGAGAGGAAACGTGCACAATCCTCAAGATCAAAAACTGCAGCTCCATTTTAGAGACTGCTAGTACACATATAAAGCACAGCTGATGTCCTAGAAGCAGGCAGCTGCAGCATTGAGAAGTATCAGCAAGAAGAAATTCGGTTCCAAGTAGAAATAGCTTACTTTGGCATAAAACACTGAACATCCACTTAAACAAAAGGGACATCTTTGGTCTGTGTCATAAAGGGTCAGATTAGCAATGGTTTTCCTAGGCTTCAAATACATCTGTTTTCTACCATTTTTCACCCGGCATTTCGGTTTCTGAAGATAAAAAACTAAACATGGAACTTTTCATTTACAAAGCATGCCATGACCTCCACTCCCTCACCTTGAATAACTATACACAGACCAAAAACATATCTGGCCAAAACAAGCAAACAAATATATCTGAAAGAGTTCCAACATGTTTCCCAAGTTCTTAACAAAACACTCCAAACCAACCTCCCCAGAATTTTGTTCCACCTAGCCACCAACCTTCCTTCACACACACATGATGGTGCTCAGTGCACAACACACACAAATAGTTTTTGCTCCAGAATTTCCTCAAAAAGTAGGCGATTTGCTCACACCACTGAAATCTCAGGATCTACAAATCTGAAAAACCTGCAATGCACGAATCCCACTGAGTTGCATAAAATTCAGAACAGATCTGGGATAACTAGGCTTTGTCTTGAATTTCATACTCATATAGTATGTATTTTGCTCTATTTATTCAGTAAAAAAAGCAGCTTGAATGCTACTTTAAAAAAGAAAGAAGTCAAAGGGATATTACAGGACTTATAAATAGGAACAAATGTTTATTAGATACTCTTAGTTATAGCAAACTTTACAGTTTCCCTGCAAGATAGTTCAATGGTTTTCCTCTCACTGCAGAAAGTAGAAAGAATATTGCTTAGCCTAGCTCAATGCAATAATAATAACAGCTGAATCAAGGATTTCACAGCATACCTACCCTCCAGTTCTAAGAAGAGCTTCAGCCCGGGCTTGCAAGAGGCGGTAGAATTGCAACTTGAAGTCTCCACGTTCTGGCTTTTCAGGGTCAGCGCGAGGGCAATACACATTGATGACAGTCAGCATAGTTTCCTGCTGTTCTGAAGTGCTACAACACAGAGAAAGTGTAGAGTTCAGTCGCCCCCCTCCCTTTCCATGCCATCCAATAATGCTCAGCCAACCGCACCTATTATGAAGAATCTAACCATTTTCAGCCCATATTCCAACCCCGTTTTCTGCTACTGGAGGATATTTCAAAAGGAGTAATATTTAGCATTTATACACCTCCTTTACACAGCTTCACATCTTAAAGCATCCTGCTGATCCAATCCCCCAGACATTCTATTTTCAAAGGGTCGACTGGGAAGTCCTCAGAAAAGATGTCCCCAACACACTGCAATGACTGTATTGGTCCTCTTCTACTTTTGTTTTAAGCCACTATTACATAAACAGGAGTCATTCTGATTAGGTGACCCTGTCAATTGAATAATTACGATGATAATGTTAGATAGGTTTCAGCCAGTTTAGTCTAGTAGTTAAGGCACCAGGAGACTGTGACTTCCAGTCCTGCCTTAGGCATGAAATGGGTTGACTTTGGGCCAGTCATTCTCTCTCAGCCCAAGTCACCACACAGGGTTGTTATTGGAAGAAAAATAGGAGGGGGAAGGAATATTGTGTGTGTTTACCCCGAGTTGTTTATAAAAATAATAAAAGCAGGATATAAACAAAATTAATAACATGTTTGTCATATAGATGTTGATGTTCTTGTATGGGTTTGTTATTTATTTCCCGTAATGTATTTCTATGTATTTTGTCAAATTAATATTCTTTTTTGTCAGCTGCCCAGTCAGCCTGAAGTCAAGTGGCAGGAAAGTTGAAGTAAGTAAATAAATATTATCATTATTATTATAAATGATGTCATTGCAACCATGTCTTTCCACTGGCGCTCCCCAGCAAAAAGTATTGCAAATCAAGTTGCCTTTGAAACTGAAGGTAAAATGTTATTATACAGTAATTACAGTAGCTGGAACAGCCTGAATCTCCACGAATATATCTCTAATTCTTCTACCGTGAGCAACCTATAGGCTCATTCCAATGGGTTAATTATAGCTTTGGCAAGGCAGATTTGCTTGTCTGTGCTTCAATGCCCATATAAAAGAATTCAGCACTATTAACCAAATCATATCTGGAGAGATGGGAGCCATTTACTTTGTACATGTATTGTTGAGTTTAGACTGGCGTCAGGAGTTTCTGAGTTCATGTTCACATTTCGTGGGGCTGCCACATTTATCTGTAAACCCTATTAAATACTGGGATTAATCCAGTAGTGGGTTTCTACTGATTCGCCCCAGTTCAGGGGAACTGGTAGTGGCGGCAGTGGGAGGCTCCACCCACCTGCCCGGACATCATCACAGACTCTCTGTGCATGCGCAGAAGCGCCGCACGCTCCTGGTTGCAAACTGGTAGCAAAGGTAAGAGGAACCCACTACTGGATTAACCAGACATACTATACCCAGGTTGCATACCTCCAACTGACTCTCTGCTACCATCTAGTGGCTATCTGAATTTGTGCAGGCTCTTTATGGCCTAGAATTAACTCCCAAATGCCTGATTTACCATTAAAGGCTATGGAGTGATCCAAATCAAATTGAAAAAATGATTCAGAATGTGCATGAGCGTACTTATCATTCGTGTCAGCACATCCTTAAATCAAACACACCTTTTGGGGTGGGGGGGGGAGAGGGAGATATTCCCCTACAGTCTTGCTGTGTGAGTCCAGAAAAAGTTAGCCTTTTAAAGTAGTCACCAATAGATGCCACAGGAACACTCCTACGCGCTCCAAACCTTCTCTTCCCCTTCGAATTCAGATCACAACACCGCCTTATTAATTGCTTTCTCTGTTCATCTCCATATTAGATGAGTTGTCAGCTTCCAGGGAATTTGCTAACTTAACATCAACAGCAGGTATTCCTTCCCCCGCCTTTGTGATTGTTATCTTTACCATATGCGATGACGGGTTAGAACTGCCCGGCCTTCACTGTCCAGGGCCTTGAGCTCATCAACTGTGAAGTCCTCTGTGTTTCCATAACAACCGACTGCTCCACTGTGCTTGGTAAACAGCCCAGACAAGCCCTCCTCAGCTGCTTCTGGGGTGGCACTTGCCCTACAGAAGGTTGCAACGCCTAGAAACGCAGGAGATTTAAAAGGTCATCTTACATATGAAAGAGCAGAACGGCTATCTATTTAATCACAGGCCCAACATTTTCGCTAACTGCAGAAATCCTGAATAGTAACCTATATGTGCAAAGCTATAATACAGCCTTCCCAGATTTTAGATTGGCCTTTGATTTAATTTCCCAGGGTAATCTTTGGCATAAGCTTCAAACTTCTTTATAAAAAGAAGCCTCTTCTGTTTATCTATTACTTATATGATAAGGTCAAGGTGCAGCCCCCAGGGACATTTAAACCAAGGAGATTCCTGCTAAGAGCATGGATTTATTCTGGCACCATCATTATTTACTTATTACATCAACCCTTTAATTGTCATGATGAGCAACTCCTATCAACCCACCAAAATGGAAGACAAGCATATAACAATCCTATTATAATCCTGACACGGTAAATTGAAAACAGAATGAAAAAACAAGACTTCCAAAAGATTTCTAAGCTTAGGTTTCCACCATTAATTGGTATGCTAAAGGATGTCAATGAACAAACAGTAGCTAAAAGTTCAAAGTAAGAATATACTAAAATATTGTACAGTAGAGATGTCAACATCCAAGATACTTTAGCTTAGAAGATACGCTCTATTTAAAGAACCTGTAGTATCAGAAGATGAAGTTAGTTCAGCACTCCAATCCTTACCAAGTTGGAAAACTACAAGAACTGATGGAATACTCATTAAAATATAGCAAGCAACTGAAGTTTTTAAACAAATTATGCCAACAAATCTGGAGAATGATACACTGGCCACCAGATTAGAAATCAATCTACATTCCAATGCCAAAAAGGGCAGTGTATGCAAGAAAGTGTGCAAACCAGAATACAATTTCACATGCCAACAAAACAACACAGAACACAGATTAGAACACTACATTGAAAAAAAATATGCCACATGTTCAAGCTGGCTTTAGAAACATGAGATATTTTCAATCATGCCTTTGAATCGTATTTCTTTACTCAGAGAATGGCACTGTTTAAGACACAGCAACAGGAAACAGTTGAGAAACTATTAATCCAGGAATCAACTGGACTTGTCAGGAATGCTAACTCATCAGTACCTGAATAGCCACTGCGAGTGCGACTGAAACTGAAGTAGGAGCTATAGCCCTCCACTATAGCCAATGGTTCCTCCAACAGGTCACCTGAGAACAAAGCAGAATTTTAGTGAGGAAAGAGATCAGCCTGGAGCAGCTTTTCCCAGCATGGTTGAACTTCTCCTCCAGCCAGCAAGGCTAGCAAGCTTTAGAGACAATCTATAATGCACACACACATGATCACACTACTTTTCTTTCCCAGTTTTTTAAAACGGAATATTTCCAGCATGCTAAAAAGAATCCTAGATTAATGCAGTGTATAGTCAGCCAGCATATAGTTTAAGGCTCAACATGGAAAGAAGTATTTTTAAAGCATCTAATGTACAATTGTGCAAAATTTCTCATTGTCTGAAATCCCAGGAACCCATTACAGTTTAAGGACTGAAAATGACTGGTTTGCCTCAATGAAACACAGGCACACATTCTCATGTTCAGCAAACATGTAGATGAGACGTACCTTAGGCTACTTCACTAAAACTAGAATTTTCTTGATTCCATTTCAATATTGTGGTTGCTACAGTTTTCTTTTACCTAAAAAGTTCAGTCAACATTGAGGTACTGTGAGAAAACAACAGCACCTCCATTTCACCCTCATGTTCATCTGTTTTAGTCTTAGGGCAAATTTCACACTTTCCCAAGGGGAAATTAACTGCAATAAATGTATCTTATATATCCAAATAGTCAGGCTGAAATATGTGACTCCATTTATTCTCATTTATGGATAAAAGGGGCCTGATGATGATTAAGTACATCAAATCAGTGTTAACTTTTAATGACAAAATAGATTTTCTCTAAGATGATGTGACCTCCACCTGTCCTTTTGTGTCTTTCAGTGGTGCACTCATTGCTGTTATAATCAAGTCCATCCATCCACCTTGTTGCTAGTGATCCTCTTTTAATTTTCTTTTCATCCTCCCCAACATTATATATCCAGAAATATTGACATTTTTAACAATTCATTCTATTACTCTCATAATCAGATTAAGATATCCTGATGAGGAAAGTATATTTAAGTTTATTTTTTGATAACTACACAAGGCACTTTCAACATGTTCTTCCCTTTGAGAAGACAAGCAGAAGTGGGCAAGTTTATCTAGACTTGCAACATTATCAATTATTATTACAGCAATACATTATTACTGTACACACTGTGGACAGGGACCTACAATCTTATATTTCCTTAAAGACAAAGCCTCATTCATTGCATACACAAAGTTCCCATTTCATTTTTTAAAATTCTCCTTTGCTTGTTTAAAAAGTACCCACTGAAGATGACCCACTGAAGTGTTTCCCTGAAAATAAGACCTTGTCTTATATTTTTTTGAACCCTGAAATAAGCTCTTGGCCTTATTACTATGTGCTCAAAAGCCCAATTAGGCTTAGTATCAGGGGATATCTTATTTGGGGGGAAACAGGGTACTAAGAGGTCTCCACACACTTGCTCTTTTCAGGTTTTTCCAAAGGTGTGCAGTTGACCAGAGGAAGGGGGAATGAAGGATATATTAGCCAAATTCATTTTTCTAAAATCTATTTTTATTAATATGCAAACAGTAAATACAAATCACATAGAAAAGGAAAAGTAGCTACTGATATCCAAAGAGGAAAAACAACAAATTTTAGGAAACTACCAGATTGCAAGTTATATTTTCCCCTCCCATTGTACCTCAAATGATCGTTTCAATCAATACATTTATAAGTGTTAGGAATTATTCCTGAATTTCATTAAATTTCTGGTTTCTATTACCAAATCTGTGGTTTTGATCCAGCAACACCAAATCTGAATTAGTCAAACAAATCTTAGGTTTGGGGATTGGGGCTGGAAAGTTAGATACTTTGTCTGCCACCTCCAATTTCCTACTAGTTAATCCTGGAGTTACGACCACAATGGAGCAAAATTTATGTTGCTAAGTGAGAAATTTGTTAAGTGAGTTTTGCCCCATTTTACAACTTTTCTTGCCACAGTTGTTAAATGAATCACTGTAGTTGTTAAGTTAGTAACACGGTTGTTAAGCGAATCTGGCTTCCCCATTGACTTTGCTTGTCAGAAAGTTGCAAAAGGGGATCACACCGGGACACTGCAACCGTCATAAATGTGAGTCAGTTGTCAAGCACCCGAATGCAAATCACATGACCACGGGGATGCTGTCAACAGTCATAAGTGTGAAAAATAGTCTTTAAGTCACTTTTTTTTTCAATGCCGCTGTAACGTCAAACGAACTGTTGTAAGTCGAGGACTACCTGAACTGACCATGGTGTCTGAAGCTGACCCATTTAGGGCAGCCTCTCCTTCTCTTCAGATTCTTACGTATATACTTCGATTTTAGATAGGAGGGTTGCTAGGTCAAAGCTGCAAATAAAAAACCCTAAACAAAAATACGGGGAAACCCACCCACCCCCCTTTGCCAGTTTCAGCCCCGGTTTTGCATTTTAACACTTGTCCAGCTGTTGCCTTGCATTGATGCACGTGGGGGTGCTGGGACTCACGGGTTATCTTAGTCTCCTGCAAGCAAATAAGATCCGCTCCCAAAGAATCCAGGAGCTGCCTCAACCCCGCCGACCCCGCTCCTGCCCGGAGCCCGTTCACGTTCCAAGTCACCAGTTTCATCCCAGCTAAGCAGGGCGGCTGGAACCCAGGCAGAGAAGGCAAACCCTCCACCGAACGTCACTTCCCGCCGCCAAGCAAGAGGGTTTTCTTTTTTAAAAATAAAATGGGCGTTCACTTCCGGTTCTATTTAGAACGAGTGATCTGCGGGGCGGAAGCGGAGGGGATGTAGGGGAACAGTTCGAGGTTGGGTGTGCCATTTCCAACTGATAATGCACTCTTCGTTTTTGTTTTTTTTTTAAAAAGGGGTATATCTGCAAGAGAGGAGTCAAGATTTAGATTAAATTAAAGATTTAAACTTTACAAAAGTCTAATCAATTATTGTCGAATCAATTATAGTTGCTAAAAATGATTACCACCAGCATTTATTTTTTAAATTGACTTTCATTTTTTACCTGTTTGTGGACTTTTGGAAACATAAGGTCTGCTGCCTTTGAGAGAAAAATTTAATCTCCTGGATTGTTTCTTAATTTGGTTTGCAAACATAAAATCCAATACAGTAAAATTAAGTTTAGATGCTGCAAAATCTGAAGCATGTGGGTGCTAGAAGGGGAAGGGTAGGACGCCAGGTTAATACCCCCATGAAAGCCAGGTGATCTTTTTTAAATTGAGTTTGCAAAAAGCCAGAGAGTTTTTGGAAGGGAAAGTTCAAGTTTATTGTCTTGAAGGTCAAACTATGGGTAATAATCTCCCCAGGGGGTCTTGACCAAACTAAAGCAGGAAGGATTATCTTGCAAATGCAAAGTGAGTGAATTTGTCATTTGAAATCAATTCTTGGACATGGCTAAATTTGCAGATCCAGCAATTTGTCAAAAAAATGACAGTTTTATTAGTTTTATTCATGGCAGACAAGGATGTGAGGAATGCAAGAAGTTATATGAATAATCCCCACGGTGGTTATGAATTAAGGAGAGGGTGAGGTAAAATATCTGATGTATTCTTCAGTGGGACTATGAACAGCCTTCTTGGAAATGGAATGAAATTTCAAGTAGGGAATGAATGTATCAGAAATCCTTTTTCTTCAAAACTGTTATTCTAGATCCAGTCTTTATGCTATAATTGTCTATCTCATATGCACATTAGAGCTAACTTGGGGGGGGGAAGCCTGTTGTTTCCCAGAGTTGGCTATGTATTTGACCTGGACAAAGAATCCCTGTTTGTTAATTATGCATACTTAATATTTATTTATTTATTTATTTATTTATTAAATTTCTATACCGCCCTTTCTCCCGAAGGACTCAGGGAAGTGAACAGCCAAACTAAAATACCCAATATACATAAATACAGAATTAAAACCCGAATTAAAACGAATTAAATATTACAGCCGTACATATTTAAAACCCCAATTAAACCCAATAAAATTTGGTTAAAATTTA
>JANHZT010002209.1:106694-116771 GCA_032468215.1 Stegonotus admiraltiensis | reverse complement strand
AGGAATTCTGGGAGTTGAAGTCCACAGGGTGTGAAAGAGTCAAGTTTGCCTACCACTGGTATAGGGTCTCCTGCTTGAGCAGGGGGTTGGGCTAGAAGACCTCCAAGATCCCTTCCAACTCTGTTATTCTATTATTATTATTATTTGTTGGTGTGTATCTGTCCCTCTCCCTGGTTTATGTTAAAACTCACTGGATAACTTTTCAAAAGATAGAGCATATTGGAACTAGAAGAGATTGAAATTGAGACTGAATTGAGATTGATTGGTGGGTAATGGAATGGGACTTGGTGTACCCATATACAGAAATATTTCTCTAACGTGCAGTGGATTTCATCTTTCTCTCTTTTCAGACTCCCTGGGAGCGTCACCCAAGTCTGGCCTCTTCACTTTCTCCTCTTGGGGTAACAACCCATTCCTAGCTATGAAGAATTCACAGGGTCCCCGTGTTTTAAAATGTCTTGTTAATGGACACCCTTTGCTTCTTCCTTGCAGTGGATGGAGACCCTCACTTTGTAATAAAATTGCCACATTCACTGGGGAATCTATGCTTCACCCTGGATGGTCGCTCAGGAGATATCCTGCGGCTGGTGAGCGACCCTGCCACAGGTAAGAGCTGTGATTAGAACCTGCCTCAGACAATCCCAGAGGGCTAAAGGTGAAGACATGTGGGACCATAAGCTTGTTTTCAGGAACAATGTCTGATGCTTGTGATCATTGTGCAGAAATGTTATTCCTAACAACAACAAAACTACAGCGTGAAAAGTATCAGAATAACAGAACTAAATAACAGAACAAGAGAGTTGGAAGGGACCCTGGAGGTCTTCTGGTCCAACCCCCTGCTCAAGCAGGCAAGTTGAGGCAGCTCTATAATATTTCAGATAAATGGTCATCCAATTTCCTTAAAAACTTTCATTGTTGGCACGCCATAACTTCTGGAGGCAGATTTTTCCACCGATTAATTGTTCTGTCAGGAGAACTTCCATTTAATAGGACCAAGTGCTTCTGAGCGTTATTCTTTTGTAAAATGAAGCAGCTTTAAATATTTTAATGATAGGAAGAGTTAAATAATGGCAGCTGGGCTGAAGGCACCTAGGGGGGCTTTTTGAGACAGGAGAGGCAGAGAGAGGATGTTCAGCAGAGAGGGTGGAAGAACAGCAACAGTGGATCTGCTTCCATTTTGTTGAGGGAGCCAAGGGGGAAAGGAAGAGACTGATGGTTGCCTTTCTTTGCTTTCAGGTTTGTCTGTTAATGGACACCTAATGGGAGCCCCTTCAAGGCCAGGCCACGAAGAACGTCCCCGCACCTATTTGGATGTCATCACCATAGTAGTGGAGCACCCACATGCCAGCTATGTGATTAATATAACCCAGAAGAGCGTGACACTATATGGCGAGGAAGTGCTGGTCTTGCCCTTAACTCAGCGGGCCACAATCAGTAAGCCCCCTCTGGCCATTTCCATGTGGCCTGAGGCCAATATTACTGTCCAGATTGGGTCCACGGTTGAATTTCTTGTTCTGCTGCATCACTATAGACAACCCACAGTCCTGCAGTTGGATCATCTTGGCTTCTATATTGTCAAGGGCCAAGGCCTATCAGCATCAGCAGGTGGCTTGCTAGGTAAGCTGTTTTACCAAGAGGGTGACTATCATGTTTTCTAGTTCGAAGCCTTCATCTATTTATGTTCTGCCCCAAGTTCCCTCATTGCCACTTTCCAGAGTACTGTAAATGTAATGTATTCTTAAGAATCACATAAGTAATTCTAAAAAAAAAAAAAGATGCCAGCTGGTCCTACAGATTAAAAATATAGTCCATACTTTGTTTCCCTATGAGGGCTGGCAACTCACTGATGATACTCATAATTACAATGACATGCTGGCTGGTAACTGGGTACTGTAGTCTTAATAAATCTTGAGGTCGCTTTCGAAGGTACAAATAAGAGATCGTCTTCGAAGGTACAAATAAGAGACAAATGACTTGCAACTCCTTTGTTAAATTAATGTAGTTAGATAAGTAGCTTTTGCATTGCTGTTTTTCTCTTTCCCAGGCCAGTTCCAGAATAGCAACATCAGCCTTTCCCCAGATCCATCTCAAGGGGGCAAAGTTGCCTGGATGCAAAGCGATGCAAACAAAGTGCTACTCACTGAAGTCTCCAAGGTGCTGAAGGATTCAGTCCAGAGGGCTCACGAAGCCAAGTGCTGGCTGGTGAAGCGCAAGGATGTGGAAGAGTTGCTGGGAGCCTCCTACTGCTCCTACCTTGCCTCCAACCTGTTGGAAATATGAGCTGCTCTCTTCCATTCTGTCTAGAAAAGCTGGACCAGCAGGCTACCAGAATACAGGACCATCTCCCTGTTTCTCCTTCACTATTTTGGTCACCCATGATGGGGAGAAGAGGGTGAAATCCAAGTTCTCCTTCTGAACCTTTGCAGTAGGTCCTTGGAAATAGAACAGATATCACACTATAATCAAAGACAGACCGATTTCTCCCTATGCTGTAGGCCCAATCTATCCCCATGCTGTACTGTGCTGATATAATGCAGAAAAGGACATTGTGCTTAGCTACAAATATGTCTTCCGAGCAGCAGATGGAGGGATCTTGAATGTGTTTATTCCTTCTTTTCTCTCCAAAAAGTCAAGAGATCCTTACCTTGGCTTTTTGGAATTAGCACAACAGATTCTCCCCCCCCCGCCCCCCAATTCACAGCCTTAATTGGAATTGTTAAGAACAAAGAAAGGATGAAGGTTTCTGTGGTCCTCAAATACTGCACTTTGTGTGGGATCCTCTCCAACCCTTCCATACTGTCCTTGTCTAGCTACGCTCCATGATGAAAAGCCATAGAGGCAAAGGCCAATGTGCCCTTTCCAATCAATGGAGGAATATATATCAACCACAGTGACGCACTGCAGTATTTCAGCTCAAATCAAATTGACCAAATGTGCGTGAGACAAACTGCTGTTCAAAGGCACAACAGAAGGGAAATGATTTAGGCATCCCACTTGCTGGCTCAACAAAAGAGCAGCAGCCCTGCAAATTTCTTCAAACAGCAGGAAAATACAGATGTTACGAGGCATATATCAGTTTGGGAGCCATTTTTCAACCTGGCTTAATATATTCTGAACTTTTTAGTTATTCAACAATCCAGTTTATGCCGTATTACCCTTTTCCTTTGGAGTGTTTTGGTTGTGGGCAGGTGAACAATAGTATGAAGAGTGAGCAGTCGTTGTCTTCCTTGTGGCAGGTTTTTCTGAACATGAAGCATCCTGGGGAGCAGCTGGGAAGAGCAACCTATTCAAAATATTTCCATCAGCAATAGAGAAAAATTACCAACTTTGCTCAGTTGGATAGAGGAAAAGTTATGGGTGGGTTGCTTTTTATCATTTTGGAGTGGCCCCCACTATTTCATTTGTAATTTAATCAGACCCCATGTAGTCAAAATTCTTACGTTCTGGAGACTAAAAGTAGAAATGGGAGGGTTGGCAGCTAGAGTCACTGCATCCTGTTCCTTGATGCAACTTGGGAGTCTTTCACAATTTTGCTCCCAAAAATCTTCCATCAATAAGGGAACTCAAGTTGCTCACCTGGTGTCCTATGCAGGAAAAGTGCATGATTTTTTAAGGGAATAAAAACTACTACTGTAATGCACCTGTCAAATGTTTTTGAACTGAAAGGCCTTGGCAGAAGCATATAAAATTTTTAGCATGTGGCAAGCTGAGACAGAATCAAGTAAATCACACCAATAATCTGACGGACGTGAATCTAGCCTCTGTCCAGGGATTTTCCTTCCATCAGCCCTTGTAATCCATACAGAAAGAATCTTACATTATAGCTGAGAGCAGACAGGCGCTCTCTATTTCTCCTGCAGAAGGTTGGATGGTGTTCTTCCTGATGTTCCTGCATTATATGTATATTTCTTTTACCTGTTTTGCTTGTCTGCAGTAAGGAAACCCCCTCAGTTTTGCAGCTGAGAGCCATTCCCTACCCCCTCCCCAAGTTCCTGGGGCCCTACAGCACTCAAGATTTATTGTCCTTATAATTATTGCAGGATCAGACTCTCTTTTCATGTGTTAATGTGTATTTTACAATTCTTACAATAAAAACAAAAATTGTTGCCCGAGATATTATTGTAAACCTGCAGCTGAAGCAAATATAAGAGAGTAATTTAAGGAAAAGTAAAAAGGCAATGACCCTTAGCTGGGAGAACGAGCCTTTCAGTTTTGCTTGATAAGTAACTTTTGGGTATTAATTTTGTGCATCGAAAAATCAACAACAGACTATTAATAATGCCAATTCGAATAAAAGGTGGCTTGTGACACTTTGCAGGAAGAAAAGTCCACGTGAGATCCATGTGAGGCACACTTCATGAATAGTACCAAGGAGTGTCAGTATAAAATAATTAAATGGGCGAACATTCAATTTGGTTATTTGATGCTATAGCAATTTAGATCACCTTTTCTTTCCCAATTGGCAAAAAATCCCCCCCCCCCCAAAAAAAGAGGTTTGGATAGCATTCCTGAAATAATTCCCCCAGTGGTGAATCCTTTCAGCACAGCCCTCTTTAAAACAAAAAGCTGTGCATAATAATGCCCTCACCCTTAAAAACTATATGTAGAATGTATGCCTTGGTCAGGGGTGCTGCACCCCCTGTAGTAACTCTTGTGCAAGAAACTGCTATAGCTGTATTTGAGTATCAGACTCTCCAGAACACAAATTTTGTGGGCAAGTTCTCCCAGATCCCAGTGAAAGCATTTGTTCCTAAAAGAACAGAATCAGAAAAATATATCTCAGGCATATGCTACAATAAACTGAAGGTTTTCTTTTATTCTAACCCCTGGAAAAAATTATATATATATAATTTTATATAAATTATATATATATAATTTTCTCCCCCTTAAACACACATTTCTAGAGCGAGGCCTCAAAAATAGAATTCAAACATTTACACAAAGCTTGCTGGAGTCTGGTGTAAAAATATGATACACAGCTGTATTCACTGAGCTGTGCTGCTGGGTAGAAACATCTTTTAAGTCTTACTTAGGGGGCATGATGCCCTCCCTGCCGCCATAGAAGGGGGAGAAGGAGAAGGAGAAGGGAGGATAGACTGCCTTATGCCAAGAATGTAAAAGAAAGAAAAAGCCCTGGAATTAACAAAACGAGAGATCTGCAACAGGAACAGCTGTGAAGCCTACTGGAAAACTTCACATCGGGAGCAGGAAGAATCTGCTAATATTCCACATGGAATCTCCTGGTTGGCAGCCCCATCTGGCAAGTGATGCTGACCTGAACCATTTCCAACTACCGTTTGGAGAGAGCTGGGATTTTTACCGATTTAAAATACAAACACTCAAAGCAACAGAAGTCCCTTTGCATGGACAGACATGCAAACTAGGGAGGAGGCAGCTTACTTAGCCTTCTACCTCAACTGCCTTCTTGTACACACTGCAAAATTTTTATAACACATTAGACTGCCCCTCCCTTTTGCATTCTGGAGACACAGATCTCTTGTGAGGCTTTCCTCTCAGTCTTCTATTTTGGATGGATAACGTAAGGTATGATGAACGAATGATTCCCTGCTGCCAAATGACTGGAAATTTCAAAATTCTCTCGACGGAGAGGGAGTTATTTCCAGTGTCTGCCTACTCCATTCACAAATTCCTGACTGCTGAAAAACAGGGAAGCATCCAGTTCCCTTTGTAAAACAAGTGGTTCCTCTCCTGCCCTTCCAGGCTTTGGAAGGATCTCTCCAGAATAGCGTATCTCAAGCAGAGCAATTGTAAGATGGGTGAACTTCAAGAATTCTCCAGCCAAAAATAGTGCCAGCTGGAAAATTCTGGAAGTTGAAGTCCACTCACCTCAAAATCATCGTGGTTGAGAAACGCTTTCTGGAAGACTGCAAAGAAACCCTCTGCTTGCGTAAAAGCAACAACAAGCAGCTACTTTCTGCTGGGAAAAACATTTTTAAAAAGTAATGAAAAAAAAGAAACACTCCTTGGCATGCCAGGGTCTGCCAACAGCAACGAAAGATACAAAGGGCATTTGAAGCTGCTAGGAGGAAAAAAATAAAGCCAACATCTGTAAGGTGTGACTTGACAGAGGGAAGGGAGCTTTCGAAAGAGGTATCAGCCCCAGAACAAAAAAGGAAGTGCAGTGGGTCGAGGTAGGGATGGAGAATCAGTGGGCACAACGAACCCCCCGCCTCCTACGTTGTCTGTCTCTTCAGGGAAACCAGTGCGGTTCACCTCTGTGTTCAGGTGCTGCCAATCGAGTTCAAAGCTTCCAACAGCAGCACAGGCAGCTCAGACTTGGCTCTGATCCATGTGAGGGAAGGAGAGGTAGAGTCGTGCAGGCCTTGTCCACACGCCCAAGGTCCTGTCAGCCCTCCAAAGACACCAGGCGGTGCCTCCAAGTGGGTCTCTGTGCCTCACCCAACTTCTGCTGCCCAAGAGCGGGGCACGTGGTCTGGAGCTGACATGGGGATGCACTCAGAGGAGTAGCTTGCCATTGCGATGGATCTTCAGGATGCGTCCCAGTCGTTGCTTTGCTGTCGCTAAGCCCTTCTTGGGGCGTTTTCCTGAAGGGGAAGAACAAGAAAAAAGTGTTATCATTCTAACTAGACAACCATTTTAGAGATATTTCCTTACCAGATTTCTTAATACCTTCAACCATGACAGAACTTCTAACGTACTTGAAAAGGTCTTTTAAAAATTCAGGGAAATATTCAGAGATGTATCTGCCTTGAAAGCAGCCCATGTTGAATTGTATAGCAAGGGTCCCCAACCCCTGGGCCGTGGCCCACTACCAGGTCAAGGCCCGGCGTGAGTGGTGGGCTGGCACATGCAGAAGTGTGCAGCTCAACTTGTGCAAGCGACAGGCCAGCATGCACATGGCCCGCTGTTTGCACAGGCTGGTTCCCCCTTCCCCCCCGCTGGGCTGCCAAGCCGTAAAGGTTGGGGATGGCCGCTGTACAGCACAGTGAAACATCAGGAACCAACCACCAGAAATGTTTTTATGACATTTTGTATGTCATAAAATGTTTCACAAAATTTGCCAAATTTCAATTCTACAGAAATCGCAGGTCATGGATTTTGGATGCATTCTGTAAAATGGTCCATTTGAGGTACCTTGGTTCAAAAAAATTTGCCCCATGAGGCACTGTCTCGTCAAGTTAAAGGTTATGGAGACAAGAATTTTAGAAGTATAGAGATTTACTCGAGTCATAAAACCCGTTTATTTTCCTTCTGAAGAATGTCTCTGCTGATGTGGAGGATGAAACTCACCAAGTGCTCTCCAGCTACAGAATGAATCTAAGATCATTCTTAGATTCAGAATGAATCTAAGGCAGCCAAAAATTCCCACAAGGGAACAAGAATCTCATCTTGTCTCACAACAGTCAGCAGAGTGGGGAACCATGAACTCCATCTGCGTGATGTTATGGCTCATGCAGAATGAGTCTGGATTTTGCCAGGATCCAGTGGTTCCTACCTGCCTTGATTCACATCTGCCTCAATTTCCTTACTCATACAGTACTTTATTCTTATAAGGAAGTCCAGAATGTTCACAATGCTATATAATTAATGACAACTTCAAATGTGCTACACAATGCTCTGGTATTCTCCCAAGCGAGATACTCAAGGTGAGGTATTATTTGAACTGATAACTTCCTTTGAATGCAGCACAGCTGATAATAGATAATACCACTAAGTGTGTTCAGTATTTGACTGCCCAGAATGCATCCTATGAATGACCAGTCCAAGCCATATTCTTCCACTATCCCTCTCTTCCACTGGCAAAAACACCTTGTGGCAGATCTTAAACAATTAGAACTCTTCCCTAAACAACATCAATAGGATTGGCCCTTCCCTTTTGAAGCCCATATATACAAGCTTACCCTGTGCTGCTTGAGGACCTGGTGAGCCAGCCGAGGGGCGCCGCTGGGACAAGAAGACCCCTGGGGCCATAGGCGTGGAGCCCCGGTTCACCTGGGCCATTCCAAAAACATTAGGCCGAGCGGTGTATTCATGATCCACCAGGCTGGCAGCAAACTGCTCCTGTTTTGTTTCTGGTGGAGGGGTGGGCACAGGGGCCTCCAGCTCAGGATCTGGTTCCTGGGGGACGGGGGGTGGGGGTGGCACATCCGGCTCCACTTCTGCTTCTATCAGTTCTGGCTCTGGTTCTGGTTCCGGTTCTGGCTCCGGCTCTGGCTCCGGTTCTGGACTAGGAGCTTTTGGAGATGGTGGCTTCCTTTTTACCACAAATTTCCGCCGCTGCAACTTCTGATGTTCCTTAAAAGGAAGAGAAAAGAGGCACAATCCTTTATGCAGAGCTGCAGTGTTTAAGACCAGCTGGGTATAAGCAGCACTGCTAGGGATTCCTGTTGCTCCTGCCTGGCTGGATCAGTTAATGGTACCTGGAAATGTCTTGAAAGGATTCTTACACATTTGAATTCCCATTTGAGAATACTGAATGAACTAGCTATCCTAAATTCAACACACACACAATCTGAAAGTAGGGCTTTAACAACTTATGCAATGTTGCTATCCTATGAAATATGTTGCTCTGGCTCTTTTTGAATAAATTTTGCTATATTTCTGTTCATTGTTTATTGATTGCTGATCCCAGGGTGGCTTTTTATAGTTCCTGCGTATGTTGAACTATGCTATGTAGCATTCAGTCTTTTGAGTGTGATGGCATAGAAAGGGAATAAACACATAAACAACCAGTTGCCACACTGAGTGCGGTGAGAAATATACTGAGAAAAACCAGTATATAGAAGGCAGCACACTAACCTTAACAATGAGTATGCTTTCTGTTGAACAGCAATTCCCTCTTCCTGAAACACCCCAAGCTTTCCCCACTGATGAAGCAAATGAAGAAGGTGGCCACCCTCCCGAGGAAGAGTCTGTTTGGGCCTCACAACCTGCTCCTTCCATCCATAAACCAACCTGGCCATTTACCTGCTGAGCTAGTTTAGCTGCTGCAGCTGCCAGACCGGTCTCAACAGATGCCACTCTGGTCCCTTCACGGACAGGGCGGTCTTGCTTGGGTAGTGTTGGGGTCACCCGGGCTGTGAAGAGGAAAAATTCACATGAATAATTTTTCTATTCTGCCTTCCCCCGACCTTGATGATTTCAATTTATGTGGAATGGTAATGCCCAGGTCGCCATTTGGGCTGAGGAATTCTGGGAGCTGCAGTCCCAAGATCTGAAGCACCCCAAGATTAGGAGAGGCTGCTCTACTTGCTCCCACTTGGTACATATAAAACGAATCCTTTGCCCTACAAACCCATGAACTCAAGAATAAGATAATGGAAGCTTCATTTACTGGAAATCCATAATATCTGGGCCACAAATCTGTAATTAAGGCCTCAGAGCCCTCACAGATGCAGTGCTCATTTTGAAATGCTTACTTGTCACAGGCAAAACCCAAAGGAAAAAAAGAAAAACAATTTGCATTTGTGAATTGAGCTAAGCCAGATATACTATGGAGCCAATTGAGGGCAAGTATATCAAAATTAGCAAAGCTAGGTTGCAGAGCTCAGTGTTGTTTTTTTAAAAAATAAAATCCTTTTAAAAATCCCTTTCCAATATACTCAAGCAGATTTGCCTCAAATTATTACTATTACAATGAAACCCCACCCCTCCAACTCCCATTTCAGATATCAAACGAACCAGAAAGATCTCCACATTCAGAATTGTGGCCTTCCAGGCATTTCTACAAACTGTAATAAGGCAAAGCTGCAATACAGGTTGTCTATGCTCAGTGCAGTTTCTGGTTTAAGCAGAGACAACCCATTGCTCTAACCTATAGCCTTTCCATACCTCACAGAAACAAAAGTTAAGTTTTATGACCCTTCTTTTTCTTCTTCTTGTGCCATATCCGTCATCGGACATTGGCAATCATGTTGGCGATCCTATTTTTATCAACAGCTGCACGAAAAAGTACTGCTGAGTTTTGTCCAAACCAGTCCCTTAGATTTTGAAGCCATGATGTTCTTCTTCTGCCTGGATCTCGTTTGCCTTCTATGCCCATACCATTATGCTTTGTATATTTCCAAGAATTACTACCCAGTTCGCTCTATGAAT
>JANHZT010002209.1:80810-92420 GCA_032468215.1 Stegonotus admiraltiensis | reverse complement strand
GGAGCATAGAACAAAAATAACTGGACTGCTTTTGCAGTCTCATGCACCCTTTCTTGCAACCTCCCTGTGTTTTTTTACCTGGTTTCTGAGAATTCCAGACTGATGACATTGAGCACTTTCTCTCGGCGGCTGCTGCAGTAGTAGCCAACAAAGTCACCCAGGCGCATCTTGAGGTCAGCTTGGCGTGTCACATCAATGACATCGATCTCCTTGTCTGCACCTGTTAAGAAAGAGATACGCCTCATTTTGAGCAAGTCAGCTGGGAGGAAGCAGCAGCAATATTTCCCTGAGTTACACCCCTGAAGTACACTGTGGGGCAGGCAGCAAACTCATCAGAAGCTTAGTGATGCAAACATCTCCCTCTAGTGGTCCTTTCCTCCAGCACCTTGGTCAGCAACTGCTACTTATACCCAAGGGCCAGAATGCCATTTTGTCAAAGGCTGCGAGGTTACTTTCTACACACGTACGTATTTACTCTTACTTTCAAAATTCAGTTAAGGATTTTCCCTTTCCAAACCCTGCATTCATACAAATGCTCTGGTTCTATATTACAACATAGGATGCTGTACATGGATTGCCTATTAGCAAGCCATTCTCAGGGAGAGCCAGCTCACAAAAGCAACAGCGGAAGCTAAGTTCTCTTTGAACAATAGCATTTCAGCTTGCAACAGGGGAAGAAGGGTTGTCTTATACATTTAAGAATATGCTACACTCTGTGTCTCCTTCAGGGAAGGCAGGCAAGCTGATGTCATCTATCATTCTCTGAACTATAACTCTTGCCCTTTGCTGGGATTGACAAAAAAATTGAAGTCCAAAGCATCTGGAGGGCACTAAATTGCCTTAATCTTCCATAAGTCGCATCAGGTTTGAGGAATAACTGAGAAATAATGATGTCTTATATTTGATTTTGATTTTTGATTTTATTTTGATTTATATGCCGCCCTTCTCCGGAGACTCAGGGCGGCTTACAATGCATTAAGCTTTTTTGATACTCTGCATCAAAATGAGGAAGCTCAGGGAATATTCCCAACTATTTTGGATAACTGCATGCTCCAGAAGAAGATGGTAAGTGAACTGACTTGTGGAGAAATCTCAGAAGTAATGTGTTTTGACATAGCAGCTGTGTGAACCCAGGCACTATAGCTTATTCAATAAGCTATCATTAGAACAAAGTATGACTCAGGGTAATGTCTGAACTAAGCCAATGTGGGATTATAAAAAACTTCTGACTGGGTTTAAGGTGACCTTAGCCTACAGCTACACAATCACCGCTATTGATTGAAAGTCTCTTATTTATCTTCTATGAAAGAGAGTAAATAGTTCCTAACTATTTACTATAGTTAGGAACTAACTATACTTGCCCTTTGCTGGACTGTACTTTACTATAGTTCCTAACTACTAAATAGTAGTTAGGAACTAGCTGGTCAGGCAAGGCTAACTGATATCTGCTTTCTTTGAGCAAAGTGTGGGTAAGCAGTCTGGCAAAGTACCAGCACCTGTCCAAGCAAAGGGCCCATATAGCATTTTCCCAGGCCTGGATTTATTGACTCCATACTTACAACTTGGAGTTAGACTGGAGAATTTATAACTGTCCAGATATTGTTGAAATAAGAAGTTCTAGCATCCTTATTATTGATAAGCACTGCTGGGAATTAAACTTGAGCACCAGCTCAGTAGTTATAAGTACCACATGCCTGAATTTGAGGATTGTTGTTAGTCAACAGCAGTCCAAAACAAATAAATACAAGAAGGTATTTAATTCCTGTGCTGACATTCTGACCGATTAATTTGGGTCGTTTGTCTTTTTTGCATTGTAAACATCATAAGCCACAAATTCCTGTGGAAAAGTGAAGCATGGAAGCTATAAAGAATATGTTCTTAATTCAGTTTAATAACTCTTATGATGAAAGAAACATTCATTTCCTTGTCAATCTTTCAAGATCTCTATGCTCTCAGTAAGAATAGCAAAAGGTGGGAACAGATTTTCTTCTAGTAAAGGAAAGAAGGATAGCTTGACCTTTCTACATCTGCAGAAAACACAAATCTTTATATCTGTAGATAACAGAAAGAAAAGTGAAAAGGAATGAGAGCTGAAGATTTGAGGAGGCCTCAGGAATAACTCCAATGAGATGCAACGAATCTGTTACACTGCACTGATCACTGGATCTTAAGGATATTATAGAGCTAGAAAAAAGGCAGAAAAAATGTGCATGCATGGCAGAGCTGAACTGGGGCGATGTCTCGCGTGCCCACAGAGGGCACTGCATGCAACCTGTGGCACATGTGCCATAGGTTCGCCATCATGGCTCTAGGATATCCCCCCAAAGACTAAGAAGGAGAAACATTTTTACACAGCTATTAGTTAAATTATGAGATTCATTTATCAGCAGGTGTTTGAACTGCTCTGAAAGGAGATTGAACAAATTTAGGAAGGAACAGTGGTTATGAATACTGATGGTTGCCTTCCTTGTGTACCCACACATCCATGATGAACGGATGTGTTTGCAAGTCCAATAGTATGACTGCAACAAACGATGGTTCAATCAAACATAAAGTTCTCCCCCTTCCTTAAGTTTTAGTTTTTTCTGCAAACTGAAGAATCTTTGCTGAGATGCAGTGACTGAGAAGAACCTCATCCTTGGCCATAGTTCAAATGGATACATTCCTCATTAGTATTGGAAATTACGCATGGGCTTAATCGAAGCAGCCAGTGATGACAAACAGTGTGGCTTTGTTTCATCAAACTCTGATAAGAGGTCATTTGACCTCTACATAGACGTGAATGACTAATACTAATGCCAGATAATACTTCTCCTTATATAAAAAACAAAAAAATATATCCCTTTAGCAAAAAATGACCTTTAGCTTTCTCTGCAGCCTACGGCATTAGCTATAGGCTACAAAATAGTGGGAGGCAGATATTTTGGACTTCAGTTCCCTCAACTTAACTAATGGGAAAAAATACTGTGGGAACTGCCCGGCAAAGCATGTAGAGAAGCCTCATGCTGCTGGCCCTTGCAAGAGAGCTCTTCCTCAGGTCACCAATGGAAGTCTGCCTGCCAATCAACCCACTCTCCTAGCACTCACCAACATAGTGCTCCACATCACGCACAGTGAATGATGGTGGAGGAAGAGTCATGCCCAGGCCATCCTTCTTCAGGACCAGGAGAGGCACACTGAAGCTGTTCTCTTCCAGGAACTCCACAGTCAGTTGTGTTCCACTCGGCTTTAGGATCACATCATCCGCACTGAGGAAGCAGGAGGGACAGTCAAACCAAGGCCACACACTGCTGTTTTCTATAGCACACATTCCCAATTTGGTACCCTCCAGATACATTAAAATTACAACTCCCAGAATTCCCTGGTCAAAATGGCCTAAGTTGAAAGAAAGAACCACAGCAATTGGGGGTGGGGGGGTGGTACAGCTTTGGGACAGTTATTCTCTCCAATGGTTTTGTGTAATACACAGATACTCTGTATGGTACACTTGTAAAGCTGATAAACTTTGGCTGCCTTGTACTTCATGACTGTTATAAAGTATATGGTTTGACTCTATTTTTATTTTTATTGTTTTTTATATCTAATCTCCTACAACTCTAGGTTCCAATGAAGTTATAAATAAATATTTTTACTTACAAGTATTTATTTCCTAATTAAACATTTATTTACTTATTTAAACATTTATTTATTTATTTTAACATTTATTTATTTATTTTAACATTTATTTAAAACATTATTTAAAACATTATTTAAAACTATGCTTCATTATTTGAGGTCTTGGAGCAACATTCAGTACACATTAAAACATTCAGCATCATTTACAAACTGCCTTTCCTTTTATTTAAATTGGACATTTGAATGGAGGAAGAAACAGAATTATTTTGATTCCTTTTCCTTCAGCAGCTGTTTGGCTATGTCTTTGGAGACCTCTGTGCAGCTGCTTGTAAGGTGGGGCAGCTGCAAAGAGTCTCCCTACAGAGACAGCTATTCTGGTGCTGGAGGAAACAGTGACAATAAATAGCAGTGCAATCCAGATAGGAAAAAACGGGATTTACCAAAAAGCAACCTGTTCTCCAGATTCTATCAAAATGGGCTATTATCCAAACCTATTGTTTAAATATTTTCCCCTCAAATTAAAAAAACACTACTCTTGAACCTTTTTCAATAAATACCTTAATATAAAGAAGCAGCACAAGATCTTGAAAAAAACCAAAAGCAGTCTTGACGTTATAGCTGGGCAAGTTTATTAATTCCATCCTGCCCAACGGTTGCTATCCGAGAGACCACAGATCAGTAAATCTTGGCAAGGCATTTCAGAAGTTGCAGAATTACAACTCCTAGCATCCTTCTAAAGGAGAGCTAATAGTGAAAGCTCCTGGAAGCTGTAGTTCATTAAATATTGCCCATTCATGAACAGAGGAATTCTTTTTGAACAAATTTTACAATAAAATTGCCCAGAGGAACTGAAAGAAAGGTTTCGATTTAGCTAGAAATCAACCAATCATTCCACTATATGGCTATTTTCTTTTTCACTATATGCCTTTTTTTCTTTTTTCTGTAATGGCTAAAACATCCATCAAGCATGATCTCACCTAGGAAATGTCCTGCTGCGAAGTTCTTTGATGAATTGACTGCTGCCGGTTTTCACTGTCTTGCCAACCTCTTTGTTCACAGAGGCTTCAGACTGTTTTGGATTTCCTCGGCGCCGTTTCACTGAGGGATGGAGGGAAGAAATCAAAATAGACAAGCGTATAGACAATTCTATAACAACAGCAGTGCAGAGATGATGATGATGATATCCCATCTCTATTTTGCTCAACTCAAGGCAGACTACATAATGCTCCTTCCTCCTATGAAGAATCTGGGAAGAGTAGTGATGAAGTAAGCCTGCCCAATATCAATAATCATCTTTCAGAAAACCAAAATATGATTTATAGATACATACAAACAACTCATTAAAATCATGTAGTCTTGATGATTGCAAACCACAAGCTTGAAAAATGCCATCGATATATACTGGAATTTTCGAAGTCAAAAGGGTTGCTGAAAATTTTTTACATATTGGGTCTGAGCTAACAAGTCGCCTAGATCAATGAAGGCTTTTTAAAATAGATTGTGCAATGTATGTTTATTATTTATTTGATTATATAATTAGAATAAATAATCAACACACAAATTATGCATCTAGACCTAGAGCCAGATGACACACATTTGTTCAATGTGCCTATCTGAGGTAGAAATGGCCGAGCAGAATTTTAACAACTGTAGATATAAGTAAAATTCTGTAGCTATTACTCACCATAAAAGTCCTGGACCTGTCACTCATTGTAAAATAATATAAACAGTAGAACAGCAGCCCGTAAAGGTAAGGAAACTGGGCTAGGCATGCAGGAAGAGCTGTGCAAAGTTGTAAAAAAGATTCTCTTCAGTTTCCTTTAGCTGGCAGACCTTGTCAGCTACAAATGGTTTTTTTAAGTTCTTATTCACAAGAATGTGTACAATACACCATACATTTTGGCATTGGTGATGAAATAGCAACCACACAATCTTTAGTATGTTTGTTCACATCGTATTTTATCTTCTTGGAAGTGTAAAATATAAAGTGACAATAACTTACTGACAGATGGTCCGTGAAGCAGTTCACAGTTGGGGCAGTGATACAAGTCAATGTTGGCTGCCGCATCCTCTTCTACTCCAACACAACTTGAAGACAGAAAGAAAATTGCCCCTTTGCTCAACACTGACTTTAAAAAGTTAGACCCAAATGTCCTTTCTCCAAATGCCTAGCCTGGATGACAGCCCTGCAAAGATCCAGGAAGCTATCACAACTCTGAATCACAAGCAGTGAATGTCGGTTCTAGAGGCCTAGTGCTTCTAGTCTAAAGATAGGGAGGGTGCCTGGGGAAGATACAGGAGGGAATTATTTCACACTTTGCTTGATGGGGGATCTGTCTCTGATCCAGTCCAAGAAACATTTTCATATTCTAACCAGCATAATTCAATAGCCATATTTTGGGCTTGAAACAAAGCATCAAGCGGTCCCCTATAAAGCTTAACTACTATCCAAATGCACTTTGATTTATTTGAACATCCTATAGAATAAAGGCTAACATTCAGCAATAACTTTAACAAAAAGTCCTCTTCAGCATAAAATTATTACACAAATTTGTCTGAGGTAAAAAGGAACAGGAAGTGGTGTGGAGTTAAAACACAACAAAAATAGGCTGAAAGCTGTATTGTACAGCTTTGTACAGTTTTGATTCTGCTTATCCTTGAGCAGGTTATTCCAGACACAATGAATGCCTGTTTACCTGAGGCAATTTATTTATTTCACCATTTCTTAGTGCACCCAACTTGGAACACTTCAGTTGTTCGAGGACAAGTGGCAATACAAACTTACTTCAGTCCAAGTTGGCTGGCATTATTAGAGCTTAAGGCAATGATAACTAACATCGTCTTTTCAGAATTATGGGATACGATTCCCTTATTTCTTGATTCTTTACAATGCTGGTTAATCGGGAATCCAACTTCATCACTTACCTTTGGTTTCACTCATCTTAGTTATGTTCCCAAGTTCTGTTGCCGAAAAAAAATCTCTATGAATCATGCCATGAGCACCTTTGTATAGATTTAATCCTCCGACTCTCAATATTTGTTGCCTCAGACTACTATAAGCATCCCAATGTAGAGATAGGGTACCATTAATTACTAGGGACAAGGGTTTTTTTTTAAATAATGCCTCATTGAATTTTTTGCAACATGAATTTCAACTACACTAATCTTACTCTGACCCAGCTAAACAATCCTGAAAGCAACCACCCGCTAAGACCTAGTGCTGCTATGTATGTTGCCCATGCCCTGGAAAACGTCCATTTACATTAGCACCCAAAGAGAAAACAGGCTTAGGCAGTTCGGTGTGCCCAAGACTTGCAAACAGCCATTTCCACTCCGCGTTTTGTTTCTCACCTGCCATGGAACCAGTCCTGGCAAGCATCACACTCGATCATGAAGCGGGTGACATCGTAGGGCAGGCGACAGAGACAATACACCGGGACAGAGGCCATGGTGGAGGAAGGGGCTGCTCCCAAGTTCAAGCCAAGGAAGACCCTCAGGAATCAAAAGGATATCAAACTGTCCGCTAGGGCAAGCCGGAGAGGCTTCTCATGCCGAGGCCTGAAGGAAAAAGTCCTGTCCCAGCTGGGGTTAAGCGAGGGTGAAAAAAAATTCATTCACGCACAACGCACCCACGTCCCAGGCTTGACCAACTTTTGTGCAAAATGCAGTTGTGAGCCTGAAGTCCGGCCGGCTTTCTTTCTTTCTTTCTTCCTTTCTTTTTTTGGTTTGGCCCCCGAAACGAAACGAAACGAAACGAAACCAAGGAAAAACAACTGGTTTAATCCTCCGCAGATCGCCTTTTTCCGAACAAACCTCACGTTCTTCAGGGGCTTTCTCTAAAAATCCGAAACA
Organism: Stegonotus admiraltiensis; assembly: GCA_032468215.1. Lineage (NCBI taxonomy): Eukaryota > Metazoa > Chordata > Lepidosauria > Squamata > Colubridae > Stegonotus > Stegonotus admiraltiensis. Next base: position 84,953 of record JANHZT010002209.1, on the reverse strand, counting down.
TTTTTTCGCGCGCCCCCCCCAAAAAAGCTCGTAGCGCCTCCCCCCCGCTCCGTTCAGAAGTTTGCAAGGCTCCTTTCCAAGGGAAGGGGAAAGGGGGGATCCCCCAATCTCCCTCCCAAATTAAGGGGAGTCTCTCGGTGCGATCGGCAGAGCCCGCTTCCCCTCTTTCTTCTCCCACTTGGTCCCCGGAGGGGGTGGAGGAAGAGACCCTCAGCTCTTCCTTCAAGCCCAACAAAGCGCGCTACGGCTCCCTCGCTCTCCAAGGACGACCTCCGAATTCCCTTCTCCCCGAAAGAGCGAAATCATTGTTTCCCTCCCTTCCTCTCCTCCCCCCCGCCCCGATGCCCATCCGAGCTCCCCCTTACTCCCACGATCTTGTCCGGGGAGGGGATGGGGGGCTCTCCTTCTTTTAAATCAGAAGATTTTCCCCTTCCCCCCTTTCTTCTTGCCCCGGAGCCGAAGGCGGACGCGAGTCTCTGCCGATTTCTCTGCACGCCAGATTCCGGCGCCTTCTCCCCGGCGGAAGCGACAACGCCAGGACGGGGATCGAGGCCTTCCCGAAGCAAAGCAATTCCTCTAGGCTTTTCGGCCGCTGAAAAGGCCTCCGGGAGGCCTAAGGTCCTGGGGTTTTCCTTTCCAGCTTCCCAATAAAGTTTTATTCAAAACAAGGGAAGGGAGAGGAAGGGAATAGAGGAGGGGCTGGCGGCCATCTTAGGAGAGGCAAGGCACGGGCGCGCGGAGAAGCCATCTTGAGAGTGGCGCTGGGGCCCCCCGGCAAGCAACGTTCAACGACGATTGCGGCAGCCATTTAGGGAAGCGGGTCAAGGCGAGCGTTCCACCATAGAGACAAACGGAGCGGCGGATAGAACGCCCTCAGCCGCCACGAAAGAAGGCGGGATATTCGGGTTATTTCTGACACGGCGGGTAATACCGGAAGCGATGGGAGATCCGGGCTTTAGCGCAGCGCTGAGGTGTTTGTCCCTCCCGGAGCTCGTTTCGTGCCACGAGAATACCCGCCTAGCCGTCTGCGTGTCGGCCTATATTTTCAAAATTCAGCCCTTTTGTGGGGAAATACCGAGTTTATTTCGTGGGGTTTACGAATGTATGAAACGGCCTCTGTACTACAGGTAGTCCTCGACTTACAACAGTTCATTTAGTGCCCGTTCAAAGTTACAGCGGCAGTGAAAAAAGTGACTCATGACCGTTTTTTACACTTACGACCATTACATAATCCCCCATGATCATGTGATCAAAATTCAGAAGTTGGGGAATGACTCATAAGTTATGACCGGTGCACTGTCCTGGGGGGGTGTCATGTGATCCCCTTTTGCGACTTTCTGATAAAGTTAATGGGGAAGCCAGATTTGCTTCAAAACCATGACACTGACTTAACGACTGCAATGATTCACTTAACTGTGGCAATTTAGGAAGGATCAGTGGTTATGAATACTGATGGTTGCCTCCTAAATACTAGTCACCATACCTTAAATACCAATTGCTGGGATATGACAATAGAAGGGATTATTATCCTCCAGCCCAGACTTGTGACTTTTCCAAATGCATCCTACCTTCCTTGTGTACCCACACGTCCATGATGAACAGGTGTGTTTGCAAGTCCAATAGTATGACTGCAACAAACGATGGTTCAATCAAACATAAAGTTCTCCCCCTTCCTTAAGTTTTAGTTTTTTCTGCAAACTGAAGAATCTTTGCTGAGATGCAGTGACTGAGAAGAACCTCATCCTTGGCCATAGTTCAAATGGATACATTCCTCATTAGTATTGGAAATTACGCATGGGCTTAATCGAAGCAGCCAGTGATGACAAACAGTGTGGCTTTGTTTCATCAAACTCTGATAAGAGGTCATTTGACCTCTACATAGACGTGAATGACTAATACTAATGCCAGATAATACTTCTCCTTATATAAAAAACAAAAAAATATATCCCTTTAGCAAAAAATGACCTTTAGCTTTCTCTGCAGCCTACGGCATTAGCTATAGGCTACAAAATAGTGGGAGGCAGATATTTTGGACTTCAGTTCCCTCAACTTAACTAATGGGAAAAAATACTGTGGGAACTGCCCGGCAAAGCATGTAGAGAAGCCTCATGCTGCTGGCCCTTGCAAGAGAGCTCTTCCTCAGGTCACCAATGGAAGTCTGCCTGCCAATCAACCCACTCTCCTAGCACTCACCAACATAGTGCTCCACATCACGCACAGTGAATGATGGTGGAGGAAGAGTCATGCCCAGGCCATCCTTCTTCAGGACCAGGAGAGGCACACTGAAGCTGTTCTCTTCCAGGAACTCCACAGTCAGTTGTGTTCCACTCGGCTTTAGGATCACATCATCCGCACTGAGGAAGCAGGAGGGACAGTCAAACCAAGGCCACACACTGCTGTTTTCTATAGCACACATTCCCAATTTGGTACCCTCCAGATACATTAAAACTACAACTCCCAGAATTCCCTGGTCAAAATGGCCTAAATTGAAAGAAAGAACCAAAGCAATATGGGGGAGGGGGAGGCGGTACAGCTTTGGGACAGTTATTCTCTCCAATGGTTTTGTGTAATATACAGATACTCTGTATATTACACTTGTAAACCTGATATGCATGATATCAAACTTTGGCTGCCTTGTACTTCATGACTGTTATAAAGTATATGGTTTGACTGTTATAAAGTATATGGTTTGATTTTTATTTTTATTGTTTTATATATCTAATCTAATCTCTAGGTTCCAATGAATATATATTTTTTTTTACTTACAAGTATTTATTTACTTATTTAAACATCTATCTATTTATTTATTTATTTATTTATTTATTTATTTATTTAAACATTTATTTAAAACATTATTTAAAACTATGCTTCATTATTTGAGGTCTTGGAGCAACATTCAGTACACATTAAAACTGTGGTAAGAAAGGTCGTAAAATGGGGCAAATTCACTTAATAACTGTTTCCATTGTGGTCATAAGTTGAGGACTACCTGTACAAATTGAAATAGAGCATGTGATGGAGCTTGGTGTGTGCGTGAGGTTTAGGAATGTGCTGCAGTTTTTTTTAGTCGGTCTGGGTGTTACATGACTGCCTAAACGGGTTCCTACAGTTTTTTTGGCAACATTTTCAGAAGTGGTTTGTCATTGGCCTTTTGTTCTTCCTAGGGCTGAAGGAGCAGCATTGGCCTCAAATCCAGTCTCTATAGTTTCCTAGGAGCCTGGTGCCTAAACTATATTACAATTGTGTTACAATTATTTTAGGGTAAAAGGCAGAATGGGGTTGATGGACAGCACAAAAATTAAATTTAGGATTTTGTGTAATTTGGGAGTAAAAATGCTTGTTAAAAAAAATTGCCGTCCCCAACCTTTGTTTTTCAGGGAAGGTGGTCACGCAGCAGGTCCAGAAGATCCGTAGGGAAATAGACTTATGTGGACCCCTTTCAGTCTGGATTCAGGCCTGGTTACAGGACCAAAATGGCATTGGGGGCACATTTGGATGGGGGAAGGGGTAGTTTGGCCATTCTTGCTCTTTCTTGACTCTCAGCAGCTTTCAATACCTTTAAACATGGTAGTTTTCTGGATGGGCTTCAGGGGTTTGGTGTGGGCAGCACTGTATTGTGCTGGTTCTCATCCTTTGGGACCAGTTCCAGTCATTGTGTGTGTGTGGGGGGGGGAGGAGTGCCACATTTGATCCCTGATTTGCAGAGTGCCCCAGGATTCGGTGCTTTCTCCACTTCTTCCACCATGGAGCAATGAACGTGTACATGAAGCTACTGGGCGAGGTTGTCCATCTGCACAAGATGAAGTACCATTCATGGTACAGATACCCAGCCTGTTCTGTCTCCCAGGCTTCCCTTTTTAGAAAAATTTAAAGAGAAAATAGTGGTGCTCTAGCTTCAATGTACCCAAGAGAAAGTGGATTATTTAATTTAAATCTTGTTGCTGGTATCCTTAAGTTTTATATTGACTGTTTCCCTATGACTGTCATTAAGTGTTGTACCTTATGATTCTTGATGAATGTATCTTTTGTTTTGTGTACACCGAGAGTGTATGCACCAAGACAAATGCCTTGTGTGTCCAATCACACTTGGCCAATAAAGAATTCTATTCTATTCTATTCTATTCTATTCTATTCTATTCTATT
>JANHZT010002209.1:43254-80710 GCA_032468215.1 Stegonotus admiraltiensis | reverse complement strand
TTCTATTCTATTCTATTCTATTCTATTCTATTCTATTCTATTCTATTCTATTCTATTCTATTCTATTCTAAACCCTTTTAAAATCAAAATTTAGGCAATGGTACTGGATAAAAATTATCTGAGTCACACTGATGGAGGATTTGTGTTGCATCTTCAGGTCATTTTCAGTCTTTTGAAAGAATGTGTTGGTTCAACAAGAATTCAAGTCTATATTGTATTCATCAAGATTAAGGAACTAGATGGGAGATGAAAGGCAAAACAAAAAATCTAAAAAGAACACTAATCCGTTCTTTTCAATCAAAAAATGCACTTCCTCATACACACAGAACAGAATCAGAAACAGCAAAGCATAACAAAGGCACAATTTTCTATAAAAGCAAAATTCCAATCTAATTTCCTGTAATCTGGGAGTTGCTGTATTTTTTTGCTAGATTTTTGTGGATTGGAACAGTTGCACAAATCCTAAATCTGAATTAGAATTGGGGCCTAGAATTATGTACTAGTGATCCTTCCGAATGATAATGCATTAGATTTCCCTGCAAGGTTAAAGTGTCAGAAATGGCTAGTTTAAACTATTATGTAAAAGTAAAAAGTTTAGGTTTGATATTAATGCCTTATTCTACTGCACCAAAGGGAATCAGAAGTCAATGCCTTTTCTTTCTTTTCCCCCTTCTTTTCCTCACTTTTCCCTTCCCTACTCTTCCTACTAATTTGATTTTATATTTTCTTCTATGTTATAACATAAACTAATAATACTGTTATATCAAGAAGACTGTTTTCCCCACTCTTTAGGATTAGATTTCAAGAAGAGTATCCTCTTTCTAGCCAAGCCACGTATTCCAGTTGTATTCAGTAACCATCACAACACTGTAGCTAATTAAAGGATAGACAATGATAATTCATTGTCCATTACCATAGAAAGGTTGAGTTAAACCATAATAATCATTTTCCAAGAGTAGAAAAAGTATAGGCCTAGTTATAAGATAGATTAGGTATTTGTGGTACTGTCAAGGAATAGTAGGCACAGGTAAAGCTACAGTGGGATAATTATATGTTTCAGGCCCAGATCTGTTTTTAAATTTCATTTTTTTGTTCTACTGTTCCTTAAGTTTTAAGATATTTTCTCATAACAGTTACTCTGAGCTCATTTCTTTTCCTGGAACTTTAATTCCATGCATGATATCAAATAACTGTTAGCACTTATATAGACCTTCCATTGGCCTGTAAGCACAGAAGTTGCAACAATTGAACTCATACATTTGTCATGTAAACAAATGTCTTCTTTTCCACTTTCCCCAAGGAGGGTCCCAAATATAGCACTCCTTTAGATACCATTTTAAATTGTTTATTTTTTACATATTGTATGCACTTTGTTCTCTGGTTGTTCACCGCCCTGAGTCCTTCGGGAGAAGGGCAGTATAAAAATCAATCAATCAATCAATCAATCAATCAATCAAATAAATAAATAAATAACATAACACCTTGCTTGAATTTACCATATCCATGCTGATCATTGTTTCATGACATTACAAATAAAACCTAATTTCGGTTTATATATATTTGGTGCATATTTAATAGACCCCCAGGAAATGGACCTTTTCTGCTGTTGCACCCATGTTGTGTAACATGTCTTCGGAAATGACATCAGTTTCATCTCGAGTTTTTGAAGGTCCCTCAAGACCTGGTTATGTCAGCAGGCCTAGCTGACCTGAGTGAACTAGTGAGGTGGCTGTTATTATTAACATCCCATTTATTTTATTTTCTTGTTACTTTTTCTTCTGAAGAAAAGTATTGCTTTTATAGTTCTCTAGCGTTTTTACAATTATTTTTAAATAACTACAAGTTTCAGTAATCCTTGTTTTATATTTATTGCTTTATTGGATGTTGTACACTGCCGAGTCACTTTCTGTGATATGGACAGCCATATAAATTTGATAAATATAATTCTATGTAGTTCATAGAATACAAACTATAATGTTCTATGATTGAGAAAAGTAATTATCTACTGAAATTTGGCTACTGGCACTCTTAATTATTCATTTTTTATGAAATGGATTTCTTCACTGCATGTTATAATTTGGAGTTTTTCCCTCCAGCAGCTTTCGCAGAGTTGCAGCGGATACCTAGTAGTGACTTGAAACGGTGGCCTCATTAAACAGAGTGTAAAACAAAAGAGACAACACTTTTTCTTTACTAAAAGAATAGACTTTATTAAGCACTGTAAGTCTTTCTCCATCATCAACAGATGAACAGCGCACCAAGATTCCACCAGCAAAAAACATTCCCAAAAGACACCCAAGCTTTCTGATCACAAACCTACTGCAAATTTCCCCTGATTTAGGGCAACCTGTCCAAACTTACACTGATTAAAAAACCCAACAACCTATGGAGTATGTTGTGGGGTGCAAGGATTGGGGAGATGGGAATTTGATTATCAAGATTGGGGTGGGCACATTAAAGATAACATTTATCCATTCACTAAGAACAGGTGTTAATTAGCATAAAAAGAAATACTTTTAAAAGGTAGAAGGGAATAATGTATTGATCATTAACTTCCCATATAAATAAAGCATGAAACTTGCAATTGACGGGATCACTAACAAGAAAAATCAGATTTACTCTGTTCAGCAAAATTATTGATTTGTATTTTTTTAAGCTAAACTCTTAGGCTAAACATTTTGAAAAGGCAATTGTGGAGAGATATATATCTGGTAAAAATGCGATGTCAAGGTTACTCAAGGAAAGTATGAGGGAAAAGACTGGCTTAAAATAACAACTGAGTTTGTTTTTACTTTTAAAAATCTCACTAGGCATTTAGTTACTATCAACAAAGCATCTACCAAAATACAAGAGCAATGGTTATAATCAGAAAAGGTGTATATCCCATCTGAAAGGGTAATATTATAGACAGATATGGTGCTTGTGGGAAGAAAGGGTTGATTTTTCAAAATTGAGGACAAAAATCTAATCTGAAAAATAACTAGAAAATGAGCAACAGCATCTGACTTTAAGCAATGACCAGCAAATAGCAGTTAAAAATGGTAAGATTTCGTAACAGGTGTGTTCATTAGGTTTCCTTTAAACATTAAAGGTGGACTTCAAAACAGAAATCAGCACAGGTAAAACCAAAAAGCAGAAGAGGTTTTTGGGAGGGGAGAGAATGGGAATAATAAAAAATTAAAAATAGAAGTACATGCATATTTAGCAAAGTACATGTTGTAAGTTAGCTACTATAATGATTCAACCTTGGTAGTAAAATTCTGCTAACTACATTAAAAATAAAAAAGAACACATTGTAGTTTGTGTAGGACTTGTGTGGTCTAATCTTAACCATGCTTACTTAGAAGAAGAGACCATAGTACAATGGGGCTTTTCATCTAAGTAGCTACAGTTAAGGTTTGCACTAAGTTATATTTGAAGTTGAGTGATGGGGGGGAAATGGTGGTACTCTGGCCCAAATGGCTAGTTAGTGGCACTGTGTCCTCTTCACAGGCTCAAGTGTATCTATGTATAATTTGTGGATTGGGACACCCCCATTCCCCTCCACAAGAATCATGTCCCTGTTGTAATGATATTTGTTTGTCACTTTCCCCCAGGGATCCAAGGGTTCACTTGTTTGAATCTGAATCCAAGAAAGAGTGGAATTCTAAACCACACCAGAAAAAGTTAAAAGCCGTCCCTCCCTGAAAAGGCTCCCTAGTCTTTTCAAGTATATATTATATTGAAAGTATATTTGGAATATTCCATTTTCTTAAAGAGTTCCAGCCAAGTTAACTGGTAGCAAAAGCTTAAGAATTGCTAGCCACAGTCACAATTTTCAGTACTGCCTCATAATGGGATGAATGACTCCTAAGAGAAAGGCAAGTAATCTTGGTCAACAGGTTGGTTTTAAACTTTCCCTCCCTCCCTAGTGACAAAATTATGAAGGAAGCATGCTAAAACCCCATGTCTATGATTTGATGGGTCAAATCCTTACAAAAGTTGTTGGACTCCAGGAAATATGCTTTAGAAGTTCAGAACTGCAACCAAATACAGCAAGCTTAAAAAGATTAATTTTATATTTCTACCCTAAAAGATGTCTTCCTATATTTTAAAGGATGCAGTCTGAACTCAGAAAAACACTTTGTCACATTGGTAATTTAAGATTCACTGGATGATGGGTAGGAAAGAATTGGATTACTTCAATGAACTGTCAACATCACAATATGCTAACTCAGCAATTTATGGCAATAAACACGACAACATAGGTGGAGTAAATGGGCCTTAATTCACTGGGATAAATACTTGACAATCTATACCACACAAAGATCCATTTCTAGAGGGAATCTAGACCAGGATCCCATGGCAAGGAACTCTCCAAAACTACTTAAATTCAATTTCCATAATCTCTACTTTAAGGATTATGGGAGTTGAAGTCCATCTCAAATGGAGGGCATCAAAATGGGGGATACCAGGCATAAGGGTTACAGAAATGAAAAAGAACGGCTTAGTTTCACAAATACTTGAGAAAACCTTTGGGTCAGTTGCAATATTTTCCTAGAAATCAACCTCAATAAACTGGACATTTGCAATTAATTGCAATCATTTTGTTTCCAGTGATCCATAGTGTTTTTTTCAGATACAAAAAAAAAATCCTTTTCATAAAACATCCATATTATCTATTATGACTATTTTAAAACTTCTAAGTTTCACAAGTTATCTTGCACTAAGTTTCCAGCTTTCTAGAAGTTCAAGGATAGGAAAAATAGATGCTTTGTATATTCAGAATTTTACTCACATACTTCTCTAGGATCACAAACAGGCTAAACTTACAATACCTATTTTTTTACCAAATGATCAGCAGTGGTAAACACTTGCCTGCAGTGACATATTTGAAATGAAACACTTCCAGATTTTTAAATTCAGATACAAGGGTTTGAGGGCTACATATTTAGCATCTTTGAAATCTTAACCCTCAACTCCAAAGCAATACTTTAGATTTCTGATTTCACAAGAGGACCTCAATGTTAGAAACTGTTCTTTTAATAACACAGTTTGAAAGTTTGTCATTTCAGGGTTTCAATTCAAATTAATTTTAACATTACTATTTAAGGCACAGTGTAACCTGTATTAACATTTGATTTTTGATCCCTCAAAAATTTTAGTAACTACTGTAAATACATCTACTGGTTTAGGGAAAGATAGGGAATTTGCATTCTTTGCCCCCAAATAAAGACAATAACAATATGAAAATCTTTACCTGTTGTTTTTCAAAGCACAACCCAATCTAGCACAATGCTCCTGCTGTAATTCTAATCCAAACTTTTTCAATCTGGTTCCCTCCCCAGACATGTGTTGGACTTCAGATCTCCCAATTCCCTAGCCAGTGGACTGAGGCAGGCTATTCTGATCAAAGAGAAGAGGGTCCCTAGGAGAAAGACTCTCATTCTGCAAAAATAAAACCCCAAATGATATTGATCAGCTCTATCCTAAAACTTAGGCTGGGGAGGAGCCCTTCCAAACGTCTTTAATTCTCTCAAAGAAAGGTTTAATTACAAAATCTTTCTCCAGTTTGAATGACTTCATTATAAAATAATTTTCCTATTTTAGGTCTGCAGATAGGAACCATATCAGGCTGACCTGATTTGGGAAACTGCAGTAATTAAAATAGTAAATTTTTGCAACAACATATGTAAATCCACTGTTGCTTAAAAAACATTTGCCAAATTATTGCTTTTTACTGTGGACTTAAGAAGGTCATGTCATCTGGCTCTCGTACCGTGGAGCAATTGGCATCGAATCAGAGACGCTTTTTAAGAAATGGCCATGTAGGTGAAAGCATTAACTTATGCAAGTAAAAAACGCTTTGACCAAGTGATGTGAAAATAAAAATACGTTCAGAAATCTAAATACATCAATGGAGAAAGGAGTGATTCTTTGGATCCAGAAAGGAGAAACAAAATCAGTAATTTTATCCATCTCTTTGGCTCTGATACAACACTGGACTTTGAACTGCATGTTTTCATTATCCCTCTTATAGCCCCTAGGGAAGCACTTTGCATTTTTATTGAGTATTTTAAAGCTGCATGATACCTTCTATTGTTTTGGATCAGCAGACAGTAAGCAACTCAAAACAAAATCATGCCTCTATCATCTAGTTTATCAAGGGAAATTGAATAACATTATTTCAAATCTCATTTTCTACTAGAGCTTGGCTTAAGTCTGCATACTTCAGATCAAAACTAAGTAAAATTTAATCTTCAAACATTGGATTTTGTCATGGATATAAAATGATCAAATGCATATCTCCACAACCATTTTCTAAAATGTTAAAAAAAATATCTGTATCAAATTAAATTTAGGCATCATTTTCAAGATCTGAAATTTCACCCAGTCCCCTACATTTTTATAGAATATCTTTGCTAATATGAACAATTAGGATTTTTTTTTTAAAAAATCAAAATGACTTTTATATTCAATCCCACATTCTACACTCCCATAGAAGCACAGTACAAAACTGTGTGATATTTTTCTATTACTTGCAAAATGAACTAGTTTACACCTGAGACTCATTACTTTCTGCAACCCAAACAGATCATAAAACCACATGAATTCTACAGGGCTTCAAAAATGGGGATTGGACCAGAATGTTTTTTTTTAATCTTAGCAATATAGTCAATCAATCTCTGATCCCATTCTTGAGAGCTCCCTCTTCTGAAGCACTGGAAATAGAGTTAGAAAATGAAGATGACAGAAAACTGAGGCAGCCTTATCTGCCCCTAAACTGTGAGATACTGTAGAAAATTATCTGTATGTTATCTGTTACAAACCTCCATAATTGACTAACATAAGCAAGCAGATCTGTAGCTCTGAGATTAGAGGTCAGAACTGGCAAAGATTTGGCTGCACTGACATTTCTGCTGCCCTTAAGACAGATTCTTTCCTCCATGAATACTGTCAAACTAAAGTTGACACAAAGGAAGTTGTCAAGCTACTCATCAAAGTTCACTTGGGAATCCCATTACAAATCAATCAGTTAAACAACCTGCATCAGGAAATAATGTGACGGTTAAATGAAAGTCTTTATCTTTCCCATCCTTCATCCTGGGAATAGAAGGGCACTTCCTTGTTAGGCCCAGATTAGAGCACATCTCACAATGGAGAGCCACAGTCTCTTCAAATTAGTTGTTTCAACTGAGACTGGGGCTAGGATATCACCAGAAAAAGCAGATTCTCCCAATCTTCTTTGATGTGTGATTTAAACTTCTGCCTTGTTCTGCTATCATAACAAAGAAACAAAAGCATGAATCTTAAGGCCATTGCAGAAAAATTCAGACCTGGATTCCACATTTAGCGAAAGATAATAGCTGCAAATATAGTTAATTCATGCTGGATCTTCCATGCAAGAAGTAGAGACATATATCTCCCCTGCAAATGCCATCCAATGCCTGATGCTGGAAGTTCATAACCTTGGGATTAATATCTGCTATTATAACTCTAGATATAGGATGCTACCTAGATACCAAGGCTAAAAGAACTGTATTCTAAATGGTATGTTGGGATTTATTTATTTATTTATTTATTCATTTTGCTTATGGAGAACTGGGTTTTATTTGGGACTTTCTTGCAAAAGAAAGTTGAACATTTAAAATGTTATTTAGGGACTGCAACACGATGTAATATGAAAGAACCAAGAGAAATGGAGGGATAACTGTGATTAAAAAAAATAAATCCCACAAATATAAAAAATGTATCCAGGCAATCTAGATTATTAGTACTCAATGGAATCCACTGATAGAATGCGAGTCGTTCCTGAATGAAAGTTGGCTTGATTCTTCAAGGCAATTTTTGCATTGGACAACTAGCTTTAAATTATCAGCAAAGGTTAGAAACAAAACAAACAAGATTTTAAAAGACTTGATTACTAGTTCCATTAATTCTGCAAATAAATATTTTTTTAAAAAAAGGAAAAAAAGATTTTATTTTTGTTTTGGGAGGGAAAGCTTGTAAGACACTCTCCAAATGTATGATTTTCAGGAGTACTGCTATCTTTAAACAAGATGATTCTCTTTGTTAACTCTCGAGCAAGTACTTCAGAACACGAAAGACATCAATTTGCCAGTTCTTCACAATTTATCCAGCAGAACAAAAACTTTCTCTTTTCAACTTTAGAATGTCAACCCAATCAGAATTACTAGTTTTTGCAGCTGAAAAGCATGCTGCTTTGACTATTTAAAAAAAAATCTTATTTTTCCAAAATTTACCTACCAGAAATACTTTTTAAAAAACAAAGTTTTCTTAATACTCAAACTTTGTATCACAAACTACTTTAAATAGCAGCTCTTTGTTTTCTAAAATAGAGTCTACTTCCCATATTACCCAGCTATAACTATGATAGTTTTTAAACAAAAATGCTCTCCCACCCTTTAGACTGCTCTAGCTATTTTCACAAAGGTGAAAGCAACTCTTTCCTTTGGCTGTTGTCAAGTTCTTGCCTATAAGGGATAATCTTTTTCAGGTGCTACCTTCCTTCTGGCAACCATGGATCATTTCCAAAGGTCCTGCTCTTAGAGCAATATAAGAAATTTCCCATCTCAATGAGTTTGAGTCAACAGCTGCAGAGCAAAAATAGCCAACTGGTTACAGATCGATTCCAAAACTTGTCTGAAGCAAACAGTTTAAATCTTTTGATGAGAGTGATCTGGCAGCTAAACTGGGAGGAGGAAGATCAGGGCTTCCTACTTCAGGTTCTGGTAGGTGAATAACTCACTCAAGGGGATGAAGCCAGCAGTAGAAATAAGATACCCTGTCCTGTTTCAGGTTTTAAACCCATTTTAACTACCCTTTTATACATTTGCAGAAAGTAAGGCAAATAAATTTGTTAAAATCTGGATTTTACTCACTCACTTTTTTTCTTCTGCAGTAATTGAAATTTAAGAAAATATTTCTTATGAACATATAAATTCAATTTAGTTATGACTTGTTGCCCAATAATATATTGAATCACTCACTAAATGGTCTATGGTCGTAGCTACCAACATTTATCTTGTGGCAATTAATTTCATATAATTACTCTGCACTATTAAGAATACTTTTCTGATTTTGGTTTGAAGTGGAACCAGCCATTGTTCCAGGCAGTGGGTTTAATCATGTGCCCCTCTGCTGGAGGAAGCAGAAAGGGAAACATTCAGCCTACTGGATACTGATAGAAGACAAATTAAAAATCAAAACACATTTTAGATTACTCAAGTCATCTGAGGTACATGCCATAGAAGTTGTAAGAAACTAGAATGTTTGCAGCTGAAAAACTGGTTTAAAAATTCTTTCCAACAGAATGTTCAGCCTGTTCTATTTCCTACCCCAAATTATGTGATTTTTTTTAAAAAAAACTTTGAACTGCCTGCTCTATATAAACATTCTGCATTTGAAATTTGCTTCAGTACACATTTCTAATGGATTTACCAAGTTTCCAAAATTCAAGGCTTTCGGATTCTACAAGATCATCTGTGAGGATAGGTGCAATTCAAATCAGACAACCCAAAAGGATAGGGTAATGGGAGAGAAACTTGTGTATATACTGGAGTTTAGCTACACTATTGAAAATCTCGACCAACTGTTTTCAGAAAGTCTTTGAAAATTTTTCCCATTATCATCAGCGTAAGAATTGATAGCAGATTGTGCGAAGCCTGGGAGTGGGCAGGGTGATTTCTAAAAGGCCCGATTCATCCTAGATTCCAGATCGTGTCCTAGATTCCAGATCGTGTACTGAACTTGTAGGATTCCCTTGGAAGAGAATAAAGAATCACCAGCTGAGCAACTGCAATCAACACCCCCCACACACACACCCGATGTCACCCTTTTAATGACAAGAGCTAGAATCCCACCCACCCCCCAGTTTCTGGGTAGGATTGGTATCTCTGCAGCCTTACCCCATGACTTCCCCATTTGGATGGCTATCCACCCCACATCTTTACAGCCTCAGCTGTCTTCAGCCATTTGCTCACAGTCCTGGAATTGTAACAGTAAGTGCTTGTCTGTTTAAGGATAAGAAGTGTTCTGTCTGGTATCAGGAGGCCTGCCTCATCGACTGCCGCAACCTGAGGATAGGACCCAATTGCTGGCAACTGGCGAAGCAGGCCTTTAATTCATTAAACACGTAGCGCTTTGGAACGCAAGTTGTCTCCCGGGAACATTTTTACCCCTTCCGGGTTTGTAGCATTCATATTTATATATAGCTCTATTCATGTTATATATAAATATAATCTCTCTCTCTCTCTTTCATATATAATAAAAAGCACACGCCAACTGCTATATGCCTCTTGTGTATAATTTGCAGTGGTGGTACTACTCTTTCTCTCTTAAAAATCACTGTCTCTCATACACACCCCTTAATTCATACCAACATCACCATCCCTCAAAGCAATACTGCTATTTGGCCTGATGGTGGGGGAGTTGGCAAGAAATTAAACAAGGCAGGCAGGAAAAATCTGCCCCATTTTAAAGTAAAACCTTCCTGGCTTTTTCTTCCTTTAAAAATATCCCCCTTCCCAAAATCCAGAATTCATAATTCTTGCCCCCTAAAAAGTCTTCCCCCTATAAAATTAAAAAACAAAAATAAATTCAAACAAACTTAAAAAAATTGCCGCCTTTATGGATCCGATTGGCACAGTGGCAAATTTGAGGGGTGGAATGCAAAAAAGCTGACGTTATTCTCCAAAGCAGGGGCAAGAGTCCCAGCAGGCTGCTTGACCTCACAATATTATAATATCTGCTGTAGTGGAGCAATTCAATTAATTAGCCCAAAGTTGTAATGTGAGCTATCAAGACAGCAATCTTCCTGTCCCTGCCCTGCCTAGCTAATTCCATTCCAGCACTTGATTGCATTTACATTCTAGCCAATGTGTTGAAGGGCTGAATCCTATCCTTGGCAGGTCAAAATCTTGTCATCCCACCTCACCCCACCCCCCATTTGCCAGCCAATTGGACCCACAGCGGCATCTATTCACTCCTCTTTCTGCAGAGCTGGGAAGGGAAGCTTGTTCTCCGGGCATCGTTCAGAGTCCCCACCCAGCGTCCCGAAAAAGGGGCTTTTGTTATTGCATGAGTCAGTGTCTCTTGCTAAGGCACAAGGTGATGTGGCTGAAGGGCATGCTCCAACAGTGGGATCTTCGTTGGCTCTAGAGGGGGGGCCTCCATCCCCATTAAACTGGGACTGGGGTCGGCTACAGCTGCTGCTGCCATTGCTGCCGAACTCAGACGTCTTTGCAGTTCCGTCGGTCAAGCTCTGTTGAACACAAAGGATAGCTTTAGGAAAAGATTAGGAAGCAGAAGACTCAAAGCCTGCCATAAAAGATTAAAAACACAGCTGGAAGAGCTGCAATCTCCAAATGTCATTAGTTTTTGTTTTTTACATTGCAAATCTGTATGCCATCCATTTCTGAATAGTTTCAGGCAGCTTACAAAATATATACTGTATATATTTCAAGAGATTTGCAACCCTGTATTGTTTTGGCTGATTATATTTGTTACGTCTTAACATCAGAGTTCTGAAGAGACTCTTCTTATGGAATCCTGATTGCCCTGGTGCCAGCAATCGCAGTGCAGCTGACCTTTGTTGTATGCATTTGTACATTTTCAAAGATCATTCCTTCTTTAAGTGTCTATTGCATAGTGGATAAGATGGACAGAACTCAGTATGGATCAATCAGCAAGAGAGGAAAACTCTTTACAATAAAATTCACAATAAAATGAATTTCCACAATCCTTAGGGAGACATACTTGCTTGTTTACTTTCTTGTTTACTTTGGGGATTTTTCCAGAGCAATCACGGCCACGGCTGCAGAATAGGAAAAGAAAAAAAGCTGAAAGTTCAAGTTCACAGATAGAAGAGATTGTTAGTTAGTTAGTTTGTTTATTTATTTATTTGATGTACACTGTTTTATCACTTAGGGACTCTTAGCAGTTTATGAACAAGATCAAAATGATTAAAACATCCAACAGTATTTAGGATAATTTAATCTCTTCACAATAAATACATTTCCTGTGCTAAAAACATAGAGACTTCTAAAGAGCCTTTCACTCAGGATATATATGAATTGTGGTCAGATAAAGATGCTTTTCACATTAAACAATTTTCAGGAAGCAATTGAGACACTGATAAAAGTTTGTAAAGATCATGGTCCTTTACGTGCATGAATGTATTTGTCAGAGTCTCAGAAGACTGACATTACATACAAATATTAAACAAGAACAGCTGTATTTATTTCTTTTGGTTTTTTCCTTTCCATTAGTTATCATCCATCAGATGGGAAACAGAGTCAGCTGAAAGTTGAAATTGCCATTTAGCCTACCTTGAACTGTTTCCATCAAATCTGGTCACTATAAGAAAAATGTAACTTTAAGAAATAATGCTTTAATTTTCTGTTTGCCTTTCCCATCTCCACTCTTTCTCCTTTTAGCTCTGTTGAAGTAATAATAATCCCAGAACAAAATATCCAAGCAAACGCTTGTAGCCTACGGTTAAGATGCCCTAGGATTTCTACAGGTTATAAGGAACGAAGGGAGAATCTGGCAGCAACTAATCAAAGCCATCCTCTAGTGCTACTTACCCTTTCCCTGGGCCTCCAACTGACACCACTTGCATGCCAAAGGAGCCCTGTCCCCGAGAAGGTTTGCTCCCAGCCCACTGCCCCACCACCATCCCAGCAATTTCTAGTTTGCCTCCTTGTGGTGGGATTGGATGGAGTCCTGGAGAGGAAAGGCATAGTCAGTAAGAGGAAAGGTAAGAAAGGACAGGGGGACATGGGATTAGCTTTATCCACAGATCTAGGGTCCATAAATCAAATTTATTGTTGGAAGAGACAGGGGAGGAGGAAAGCATGTGCACACGTGTTTTTGTTGGTTAACTGTACATTAGATTGCATCCTTTCAGCATTAAAAATACAACTATGAGCTGGAAATCACAAAAGAATTAGCATTTAATATTCCCAAGAATTCCATGCCAAAATGACACTGTACTAATGAAGACTCTTATATTGGTCCTATTAAGTTCGTTGTTTAGAACTTTGGCTCTACACTCAAAATACAGGAATCACATAAATATGAATTAAGGGTCTAGCAGAAGCATCTGGACCTCGGCCACTTACCTGTGAAGCCTCTAGTCCTCCCAGGGGCTGCTTGTGGCATTGATCCAATAGTGCGAGGGTAAAGAGGCACTGGATAAAAAGGTGCTGCCATAGAGGGCACAAACGGTGGAGGTGGGAGAAGAGGTGGAGGAGCCTGGCGATTGAGATTGATGCCTTCCAGAATACTCTGCCTCATCTTCTCTACTTTAGACACCTGCTCGGTCTGACCAAGACCAAATAGAAATAGAACACACAGAATAGGTATCCAGTAGAATTCTGGAGAGATCTCCATATTCTTACGGTCTTTATCTAATATCCTCCAAGGTCAAGGAAGTGCAACTGATGAGAAATCTAAGGCATGTTCCTTTGGCACAACTTGGACCAAGTACCAACAGCAAAAACCATACCATAAATTGACAGTAACTGGGATAAGGAGGATATATCCAGATAATATCAGATGACTCTCTCACTGAAATCAACAAGAGCTGAACACGATTCACTTTATTTATTAAATTTATTTGCCGCCCATCTTGCCTTGGAGCTGCTCTGGGCAGCCTACAACAATAAAAGAAAAAAAGATGATAAAAATGTAAAAACAACAACAGTAAAGGAATGAAACAATAAAAATAATGAAAGTAGAGAATATGAAATGAAAAAAATGGGCGGAGGGAAAGCAGGAAGTGCAGGGGGAGGTGGGATCAGCAAGTTAGTCTAGTAACCACCTCCAGTGATGAACCTCCCCCCTGCCTCAATTGGGACACCCCCCCCCCGGCCAACCAGCAGAGCCAGTTCTTCAGGCTCTTACACCCCAGCAGATAGAAGTCCCAGAGGGCTGGTGCTACTGCAGAGAAGGCTCTTCTGGATCTTGTCAGTCGGAGTTCCTTGACCAACAGGATCCTCAGCAGGCCTTCTCTGCTGGCCACGTGTTAGTTCAATCATCCTATGCAATACACTCTCTAAAGCACAAAATAAGTCAGATAGCTGGGCTATCAATTTGCTCCAAGGCTTATTTAGGGCAGTAAGCCAAGGAGAATGATAGCACTGCACTTTTCCTGCTGTCTAATAAACACAAAGCGCACATTCAGCTATTGATGAAGGAGACAAAACTGAAAGGCAAAGTTATCTGGAATATCAGCAATTTGTAAAGCTGTTTTTTTTAAAAATTCATTTTATAAAGAAATTTGAGAGCAACATCTCTATCTTTGCTCAAATGGCTTCGCTGTTGATTTCTAAGAGAGAAGAACATATAGGCAGCATTGGGACCTTCTCTTGCGCATCAGGACACCTATGAATGAAAACCAGAAGCAACTGCTGCCACAATTTTGTAAGTCAGAAGCAGAAGCAGAAGCAACTGCTCGCTACAGGATGCTTACCTGGCCATCGCAGAGGTCTATCAGAGGTGCCTTCTCTCGTGCAGTTTTAATCAGTTTGCTTTGAAAGAGTTTCCCATCGAAGTAGATCCATGGGCAGCAATGCTCCCAGGGCACAGGCTGCCCGCAAGCATCATTGGCAAAAAGGGCCGTGTCCACTCCACTCATAAACAGAGCAGCCAACTGAACTCCTCGGGGATCCAGTTTCTCAATCTGCAAGGAAAGCAACGTCCCTTTACTCCTTCTCCTCTGTCTTTTGGCCTTCATGACCACGATCCAGCTTCAGTGACTTTATAAGGCAGGATACAGGAATACTACTATTTCCGTATTAAAGACAGCAGTATTAAAGGCAGCACAACCCATTCCTCTGTTCCCTATAATCATATTGAGCCACGGTGGTGCAGGGATTAGAGTGCAGTACTGCAGGCTACTTCTGCTGACTGCCAGCTGCCTGCAATTTGGCAGTTCAAATCTCACCAGGCTCAAGGTTGACTCAGCCTTCCATCCTTCCAAGCTCAGTAAAATGAGGACCAAGATTGTTGTGGCAATATGCTGACTCTGTAAACCACTCAGAGAGGGCTGTAAAGCACTGTGAAGTGGTATATAAGTCTAAGTGCTATTGTTATGGCTATGTTGTTAAAACTGAAAAGTATAAACTTCCAATTGAGCATTTATTTCACATAAGCAGGTTTGTCTATAATGGCTGACATCCATCCCAGAGACATTAAGTATTTATGTCATACGGAAGACAAACTACAACACACCACAGTGGCTATGGGTTACACTGCTCACTTGCTCAAATCATAAGGTCTACTGGTGTGAAGCATATTTTACCTCCAGGGAATGTTCAGCCAAGAGCGGGAAGAAAACAGCTTCAAGAAAAAGCCTTCTAAGGCAGAGGTCACCTTTGTTCAATATTCCCACCCTTTCAGTATCTCCCAGACAACACCCGGGGCCATTTAGTTCCTCTGCACTGAACATGTACTTTGGAAACACTTTCATCTTGGTACTTCTGGTCTTCTTTAAAACTGGTCTAACTCCTCTTTCTACCCACCTCTAATAAGGCCATGCCCCATTTTGAGAGAGAAAGTGATCTAATACACCTGTTTAGAATATGTACAAGGGATCTTCCAGTTTCAAGGAGTCCCTTACAACCTTTATCTTAGAATTAAGGAGTAGGCTTTCTTCCAGGACCAATGGCATAGTACTGACCTTCAAACAGAACTTCTAAGGAAAGCAGGACTGGTGACAGTCAAAGAAAGAAGGGGTCGAGGAACGTTTTTACTTCTACTAAAAATGTTACAGCATCTGTCCTGTAACATCTCAAAATACTGTCCTTACTACAGCTCTCTAGGTCTCCTTTAAGCAACCAGGCTTCAAATGTAAGCATTCCAATATCATGTATGCAGATGTGCAATTCAGTTCTATGACAAAAAAGGTACCCTGCAATATAGGAGAACTAGTGCATCCTAGTACAACCTCTCCCTTGTCCCCCACACCTTAGTTCTCTATGTGCAAGGAACTGTTCTTTACAGACAAGCATTTCACTGTATGAGCACCCATTTGTGCAAATTTACCTGCTCTTTATCAGACCAACTGAATTAGTAAGATGAAGTTTGAATAGGGTAGAATCTGGGAGGGCTGAGATACCAAAGCAGTGTGGTAGCCAAAAGTAATGGAAGAAATGGATGCAGGGATGCATGAACAAACAACTAATTCTATGCCTGTGAAAATGTAAGAGGAATTTACCTTTCATTAGCAAGAACAAGACTTGGGCATTCTTCTATTCTCGGCCTCCTAGCTCTAACCTCATCTTCTCTCTTCTTTCCTATTCCCACTGCGAGGACTAACACAGGAGTGATAAATAACACCAACCTTCAATTCTTGAAGCTGATCTGGTTCATATAGCTGAGCAGACACAGCCTGGGCCAAGAAAGCATCCAATTCATGTCTGTGGAGGATCCGGCCTCCAGGCCACTGTATCATGTATCTTGAAAAAAGAATAATTCAATAAAAGTACAAAATATATTATTAAACAAAAATCAAGATTTAAAATGCTTTTTACTTTTGGATACTGCTGAGCCTTGGAGAAAATTACAATTTTTTAAAAAAATGTTGAAATCTAGAATTTGTAGTTTGACAAAAAAGCATGAGTAGACAGATTCACTTAGCAAAAGTTATGAGCAGTAAAGCTAAAGAACTAAATTAAGTTTCACACTTCAATAGTGATCATTTGAAGAACAAATATCCCAAATGTGCACCTCAGCAAATGGTCTGGATATTATTTGTCACCATGTTTAAAATCAGGAAATGATTCTAGATGGACTTGTAAGCTTTGATAGTTTTATCTTCAAGTAACATACAGCAGCAGATCACTAACATAGATATAACAATAAGCTTTCATTTACCCAAATAAATTTATCTGATAGATTTATATCCCAATATTTGCTCACGATGGTATACATAGCACTTCCTCCTTCCATTTCCTCCCACAACAAAAGGCCTATGAGATGGGTTGGGCTGAGACACTGTGACTCACTTAAAATCACCCATTAAATTTCTGTGGCTCAGGAGGGACTAGAACATGAATTCTTCCAGTGCTAGTTCAACATCTGGAACACTGCATAATGCTTACTCCTTTATATTTTCAGATATTGTCATCTCATTCTTACCTACTAACTCCAATCCACACCAATTCCTGGATTTTTCAATAGTACAGATCTCTCACAGCTCTTCTTCATAGCCATATCCCATTGGTGCCAACCCTAGCACACAATGTTACTTGCCACTCTTTTGACTTTTCTCTTCAGATATGCTCCACTCACCGTAATACACAACACATGAGCAGTAGGTGTGTCGGTACATTGGCAGGGTTGAGCATGCCGGGGGTGTCTGATTTCATACAAGCCAGAAATGCTCTCATACGCCGGTTCTTGTCTTCCACTGCTTTGCCCAACCAGAGCTTCTTGAGGTTGGGACAGGTCCACTCCCGAAAAGCAAGAGCTGAGACCAACTCTGGAGTCTGGGGTGATTTCCCTTTGTACACTGACCATTCCTTGACGATAACAGGATGCGCTATGTAGGGATGAATATCTGATTAGAATAAATCACTTTCCCAGTTCATATAATAAGGAGAAACAACACTCAGATATTTTAGACCAGGTATATTTTAATGAATGTACACTTACAGCAAAAATATATTTCACGTTCAAAATGTGAAACAGTGCTAAGATTCAATTGTACATTTCAATGCAGTAGAGCATACAGCTTTTCTTTGCATTATATCAATTCTGATCCAGTATTGCAAGGAGTAGGTTGCTGAAAAGTATGTATGCTTCAAGGGTCAGGACTCTATGGGGAATACTGGAACATCGTATTTTTCTCACAGACTATGCTGATCTGGCAATTCCAGGGCAATCTGAGATGTTACCTGAATTAAAATATCCATAACACCATTATTTACACTGTTCTTACTTTAAATTTAATTTTGCTTATAATTTATTCATATTTGTTATAGCCACCCAAATCCAATGAACTTTGGTCAGCATATAGAACCAAAAAACCATAAAAACAATTAAAACATAGAACCAGATAGTTTAGACTAAAACTATCTTAAAAGCAACACGTATCACAACAGATGCTTAAATATATATATTAATATACTAACCCCTCTAGATTTCTTCTATCCCCATAATGCCAGGTTGACATGAACTGGAGGAAAAATGTAAAGTTCTTGCATTTCTTTAAATGAAATGTTTTGCAAAATCCCATTTGTTAGCCATTTTAGACATCATCATTACCACTACTGCTGATTTTGCCACTTGTAGATTTGTGCAACCATATTAGCCTCTGCTGTGCAAAACTGCTTTTGGCTGCCAAAAAAAGCAAGACATCCCATTTCAGGGCTGAATACAGGAGTAACATTCAAGCTGAACATCTGAAGCAAGGGGAAATCCCTATTTCTTCATCTCTTTCAATTGACTTGAAGTAATATCAGGTACTAAATTAGAATGTGTACAACCTTCATAGGTTTAGATGGAAATAAGAAGCCAAACTGTCGCATTTTGATGGAACTGGATTCCCCAAACATAAGATCACCTCATCCAATGTCTTATGTTTGAATAACAGAGTAATAGAGTTGGAAGGGACCTTGGAGGTCTTCTAGTCCAACCCCCCGTGCTCAAGCAGGAAACCCTATAAAACTTAAGCACAATGAAACCCAAAAGTTAATAGCCATGGCATCAAACAGAAATCCTAGCACCAGTCTTTCAAGTTGCACCAAAATGATCACCATGAAACAGTGCATTCAATTCCATTATTGCAAGTCAAGAAAGATATCATAATTAGACTGAAATTATCCAGCATCAAACATGGAAAGCAAAGGGACTACTGAATGGGGGGTTCAACATATGTCATTTAGCTGCAAATGGCACTAAGGGATTGGAAGCCATAAGGTAACACTAAAATATGAGAGGGTAATTAAAACACACCTGTTGCAGTTGAACAAGGTAATTATAAAATGCTGTATGGTGGAGAAGAGGGAGGAAAAAACATTTTCCTCACTATATAAATATTATGAAGTATGTCTTTATATAAGGAAATACAGTTGATTTATGCCATATAACAAAGTAATCACAATTGGAGTAAACGGCTCCATAAAAGGGAGAAGACTGCCAGGGCATGAATTCCACAGCTATGTGGTAGGATTACAGATCATCACAAAGTGCTGCCTATACAATTATGAACAAGTTGCAGAGAAAAGCTGGCTTGGCATTAGTCCCTGCCTGGGGGGGTGCAAATCAGAAGAAAGTAGATAGAAGCAGACAAAATAAGATGAGATTCATGTTCAGGACTAAGTAAGTAGGCTAAGAAAGCAAAACATGAATAAATGTGAAGATCAACCATGGTACTACCAAAATATACAGGAGAAGGCACAACCTGGTCCCTGAGCCATTCATGATGAAACAACTGAAGAGAAGGCAGGTTAATACCTGACCCAGAGAATATGGATGTGCACAAAACAAACAAAAGCTCTTGCTGTTGTGAATTTAAAACAAAGCCCACTTAAAAAGTTTTGTTAAGATGTTTCAAGTTGTCTGTTTTTCTGTTTTTTTTCTGGCAAAAAAATCCCTCAAAATGTTTGACTGTAAAATACAATGGAAATTTTTAAAAAGTAACTAGCCCCCTTGTTTTCTGTCCTAGAACCACAAAGGCAATCCATTCTGATTCTATTAAAATACCCAACTTATTAAAAATGACTTTTAAATATCCCCATAGCAAAGAACAGGCAACAGCAAGCATACTTTGCAACTTGCCTGGTGAAAGCATCTCAGAAGGTCTAGCAAAGACGCAATAGCAACTGATTTATCTCAACCTTTAATCCATAAAAGCATACAAGACTCTCTCTCTCTCTCTGACAATTGGCTTCAGAACTCTTACTGCACATATATAGGGTTATAGAAAAACTACTGAATTAGGAAGTTTTGCCTTCAGAATATGCTCTGAAAAGTTAACAAAGAAAGCAATACACCACTTCCATTTGGTAACTGGAAAGCCCAACAACACAACAACAGTATTTGAAATGCAGATACTCCATTTACACATATGCATATGGCGATCAGTCTGAAAAAATGACAACGCATAGGGACGAGGCTACATTACATCCCACAAACTCCATCATCCCATTTAGAAATACAGCAGACTTACCCCACGCCCCAGGCAGGCAGCACTAGACACTCAACTGACTCCCAGTTCTCATCTTCTCAGCTGCCTTGAGAAAAGGGGAGCAGCAACAGGATCTCTACCTGTAGTCTTATTAACCGAGCAAATCCCACCATGACAGGGTACATCCTTCTGAACTACCTAACGTAGGTTCTGGGAATCTTGTCTCCCATATTTTTAACACCAAGAAACAGTGATCCAATTTACTAATCATACTAAAGCATGTGAGGTTTACTTCATTTAGCTTCGTAAGCGGTAAACAAGAATGCAGCCCCTATGTCTTACTTAATAAACTGTGGCTAAGTGACATTACTATGATTTAGCCCTAACTGAGAACTTGGAAAATACACACATGTACAAAAGTCTGGAGAAGTTACCTACTTTCCACGGGAATGCGCTTGCGCACAGCCAGGCGTTCCATCCGCCGTTGTGTCTCAGCCACACTGAAGAGGACACCGTATACATACTGCCGTGAGGCCCGAAAAAGGACAGCTGCTGGTGGCAGATCAGTGTTACATTCATCTTCAATGCACACAGGGATTTTGATCTCACCCTGGAATGAAATGAGAATCCTGGATCACTGATTCTCGACCACCCAACTGTTCTCAAAACCACCTAGGTCTCCTGCAAGAAAACCAATTAATAGACCCGTGAAGGCTCACCGCCCACCTCACCTTGGTAAGGACATGGTAGATGAAAGGGTACATCAGCCCCCGCCGATGCCTGTGTTCAGCCACTCGAAGTACTTCTGGAGCAATAGGAGGCAAAGGCGGGGTGGTTATGTCCATGTGGTTTCGGGTTGCCATGGAGAGCAATGAAGGGATGTGGGCGTCAGGTCCACTCAAGGTCCTTTCTGAGTTGCCAGTGTTCCCAGGTGATTGTCCCCAGCCTTGATTCATTATCTTTTCACCCGCAGGATCCTCCCAGCCAGACTTGCGAGACACAGTTTCAGAAACGTGGCTGGAGAAAGAAAAGAAATACTGTCATCTTAGAATGGGGATTAAAATCCAGGAATCTTGTTTCTCCCAATTGTGTGACGGTACAACTATTCAGAACTCTCCTTTCCCAGGACAAGGATGGAATGTCTGAGATTTGGCTAGTTCTCCCCACTTTCCCCCATAAACTATCACAGTAACCCAGGGGTGAAATCTGAACCAGTTTGCCACTGGTTTCCTGGCTGTGCATGCAAAGCACGCATTCATGCAGTGCACACCAAACGCATGCACAGTATGCACCAAAAGGAGGCTTGGGACGGTAAGTAGAACAGGCAGGGGGGGCGGCGGCGGGGGGGGAGGATCAGCTGTGGCATGCGAGCTTGGGAACCTTTTAAAAACGTTTTTAAAGCATTTTTTACTACCGGTTCTCTGGAACCAGTAGTAAAAAAATGCTGTAAAAAGGTAAAAAAAAAAAGGTTCCTAAGCTCGCACGCTACAGCTGTGATCATCAGAACCTTTTTTTTACCTTTTTAACGCATTTTTTATTACCAGTTCCAGAGAACCAGTAGTAAAAAAATGCTTAAAAAGTAAAAAAAAAAATTCTGAAGATCAGCTGAGCAACATGCGAACATCTGAACTTTTTTTTTTTTACTTTTTATGCATTTTTGTTACTACCAGTTCTCTGGAACCAGCCCGAACCGGTAGCATTTCACCCCTGCCGTAACCCCAGGGTTTGCTAAGAAAGTCACAAGACTCCAATGAGTTACACTCACTTGGAATTGGCTCCATTGTGCTCTTCTCCATCAGAAGAAGAAGAGGGTGAAGATCCAGGCCCAGATGACGGGGAAGGTTTGGAACCCAGGTGATGGTTAGGAAACTTGGCAGGACAGTTATCATATGATACAGGCCAGTTGTTGAAGTGACCAGCCTTCAAGGCAGGATCTTCATGGAAGGGCATTGCGTCCGCCAAGCCATGAGGTGAGAAGAGAAAACTGGAACCAGGACCCGGAAGGAAAGATGAGGAGGCCGCCATGCCACCATGTGGAGCAGGTGGCTGGTACTGCATCTTTGGCCCCATTTGGGGTGCAAACTAGAGATTGGAGCAAAGAGAAAGGGGAAAAGGAATGGCTGCAATCAAAACTACTTATTCAAACCTAGGGAGGAGTAATAGCCCAATAGCAGAGAAAGTAAGCAAAGACCCTTAGCACTCAGAAGGCTTTGGATTAATTCTCTGGCATTTGTAATTAAAACAGGAACAAAGAACAGACAAGAGAAAATATCTGTCTGAAGTCTTGTAGAACTGCTGTGAACCATAATAGTTAAGTACTGGACTAGTGGGATCAATGATCTAAATCAAGACAAAAAAGCCTCCAATATGCAGATAGTCCTTGGGTTGCAATGGCAATTAGGACCAGAATTTCCATTGCTAAGTGACGTGATTGTAAAGTGTGATCTCATGTGACTGCATCATTTATCAACAACAATCCAAAACCACTAGAGGAGAGTATGCAGGCGGGGTGGGGGGAAACGACTTATTAGAGCATTATGCAAACATCCTGTCCAGCTTTTCCATTTGCTTGTAGGAAGTTGGCAGGGAAAATCACTAACTGCAATCACATGACTGCAATCATAAGTTGGTTGTCAATTATCCAGATCACAGTCACATAACAATGGGGTGGGGAGGGCAGGTGGGATGACCAGCAGTTCGAAGACTGATTGTAACCACCATTCATTCAGCACCATCGTAATTTTGAACATCACTGAATGAGTGGTCATTAACTGAATACTATCTGTGATTCTGAAATTATTCTGTATTAGAGATCCTATTACATTTTACTCCTAAGAACATTTACAAATATTTAAATGCTTACCTCATACCAGAAACAGACAGAAAATGTACCCCCTCCCCAAGGAAAGGAAAAACCTGAAATTCCAGTCATGCGTTTCAAATATCATGTGTTTATTATACACCAATGCCACATGCACAGCCATGGTATGGCTGGACTGGCACAGGGAACTCTTTGGAAAATGGTAGCAAAAGAAGTTATCTATAGATGCACAATAATTTACTGATTTGCTCACTACATTCAGATAATTCAATTCTCCTTAGCTGAATTATATGCTTGCGCCCCATGAATGAGGAAAATTGACGTAGTAACATTTTAAATCTCTCTTCAGACCCAACTGCAAGGGGGATGCAATTTTCTGAATGATTCTTCATATTTGTAGCTTATATGACATAAACTAGAAGGAATAGTTTAACCTAAGCATCTCTCTGATGCATTAATATCTTCTATGCAGTGGGCCTTATAAAGAAAAAGAGCATTCAGAAATGATTTTTCCCACATACCTGCTGTCTGAAGGATGCAGGCCAAGTTCAGGTATCTCAATTTGTGTAGTATATAGTACATCTCCCTGTTGTAGCTTGGGCCTGCAAGGATCAACGGCTTTCTCTAACCCAATGAACGTTACCATTCTAGATGGATGCAGTAATGGAAATCTCACACTAAATTTAACATCTGCCTAAAGCAGTTCTGAGCACTTACCATAGCCTTCCCAGAAGGAAGTGATACCATTGGATTGCGATTCAGAGGTGGTGCCCCTCCAAAGTGGTTAGGCCCAAATGCTGGGACTGAAACAAAGAATTGGAGCCTTGTTATACTTAAAAAAAAATAGCCCAACATTACTATCAGGATACCCTGAGCGGAGACTTCTGCCAATGCAGAAGTCAATTAAATTGGTGTGTAGATAAAAAAACCCACTTCAGACAGAAGTTATGCATGGGAAGTCATATCTTCATTGCCTGAAGCATAATCAGTCTTGCCTTTTTCCATTTTCTGTTTTTTAGAGTTGGTACCAATGAACAACTCTTTATACTTGGGCAAATTTACCCCCAAAAGCCTGAGCTTCAGATTCTTGCAATAGAGTAGAGGATGTCCTGAAGTCACAGAGAGTAACAGCAGGACACAATTCTATTGGCTGCTCCACATGAAACTGAAATTAGACTGAAGGATGGTTTGTCCACCATTACCATTTAACTCTGAAAAAAATCCTTGAGGAGCTTGGAAGTGCAGGATTAGAACATTATTTGGGAACTGTTTTAGGAGAGTGGCTCTCACACACTTGACCAAGTTTCCTAGCAAAGGATGGTGTCAGAAACAGGACAGAAGCCGGATAGAATGGCAACAATATGGATCCAGCCAACTTCCAGCCATTGAATCCAACAATAAATATCTAAGGGAGCATAAACTAGTGGTTAACCACCAAACCCCTTGTTGATTTGTAATAGATGACTGAATTCTTTAAGATACTGGAGTCATTATAAAGGATACTGGCTCAAGGGGCATTTGGGCTAATTATATTTTAATTGCTTAAATATATTTTGTGTACAATATTTTTGCATTGTAAAATTAAACACATAATATTGGACAGTAAGGATAACTATTAAGAATAGTGTACTATGATCTCTGAATGCAGGATCCAGGAGAGGCCCAGTAAGATTACCAGCATCTGGCTTGGAAAGGTGCTTTTGTGCCTTTAAGTAAACCATGAGACAAAGAACAAACAGAACTTCCAACATCCAACTCATTTTGAAGAAAGCATCCCAAACCTCTTCCAGCCATGTAGTTATTAAAAGGCACGAAAGCTCTCTTCGGGCCAAGAGAAGGTAATTTCAGAGTTAAATCCAGACCTGACCTCTCCCAGCAGAGGATGCTGTAAGGTATCAGGCAGGGCCTCACCTTCTTGGCCAGCGGGAGAAAACACGCTTGAGAGAGAGGTGAAGTTGACCAGCGTCGCCTGGATACTCACGAACATATGGGGACTGGCCGGCTGGTGTAGGAGGTGCTTTCATAGCCACTGAATAATATTCTACTGCTTTCTTGAAGCGTTCTATTTTATCTTCAGTCCTGGACTGGGGAGGAATGAGAAAGAAACAATGGAAATGGCAGGAAAAAAAGTGTGCAGCAACAACAGCCTAGGATTCAGCATGGAAATCCTACTATAGTTAGCTATATACTGTACGCTACCATCTCTATTCCTAATGAAATCACAAAATAAGATTGATATTAATTGTAGAGCAGAAGGAAAGAGCCTCAGGAAACTAGAAACTGATTAGATTCTATAAAAAGTAAAAACACTGAAGTTGTCTAGCATCACATTGGCTTCTATTTTCTCTCTTTCTTTTTGTAACTTTCATACTATATAAATATTATTAAGTCTGATACTAGTCTAGACCCATCTCCATGATTCCCATCTCACCTGGGAGTGTTTGAAGACATCTCTCCCTATTACATCCAGGCCAGAGGGACTTTTGATGGCACCGACATATTCAGATACAGCCTTGATGACCACATCACAGGGTGGGAGGACCAACTGGTGGGCACGTACCTAGAACCAACAAGAAGCATGCACCTAGACAAAAGTTTCAGTGAAAACAGAAAGCAGCACAGTAACAACTCTATGGTCTAAAGACCTGAGCAACTATCATTAGTATAATTAGTGTGAAGAACAGAATAGGAAAATTCCGTCTCATCAGTGGATGATCAGGAAATATTAGTATCATAGACTAACTCTCTCTATGGATTATGTCTACTGACTTATGGAACCTCAGCTCAACTCCTTGTTCTGACCTAGGCTTCCTGATATAATAAAAAGCACACAATTAGTCCCAACCCCCTTTTTTTATTTTAACGGCTGTGAATTCCTTTCATTCACAGCACGTGCTGAATCACCAAGAGTTTATAAATAGTCCAACAGAAGTCTGCCACAGTCCTTCGGATAAGGCTGGTAAACACCCACCTTTATCTTCTTTGACACGCTGCCAAAGACCTAATTGGCAATTATCTTGGCAAGGCCACACGGAAACACAGAGTCAAAAACAGAGCTTCAAAGTACAAACCGACACCATCTACAATGTTGCTTCCTGCAAAGACCCATGTGCCTTTGCTCTTCCTTTATGTCTTATGGGAGGGGCCAATCATTTCCAAGCCTTACTCCTGAGTCAACCCTTTTGTTTTAATTGTTCTTGCCTTCTGTCAGCTCTGCACATGCGCGCACTAGGAACAGGCTCCCCCTGTTCCTCTACCTCTCTGATGTCCAACTCTGGAGGCTCCAGAGTCCACACATAACTCCCAGATGGCCCTGGCCCCATCTCTGCCTCTGACGCAGAGCCCTCATCTGAGCCTTCTCCAGCCTCCAGGACTGACCCATGCTCCTCCCCAGCCTCCTCACTGTCCAACTCTGCTGCCAGCTCTGCAGGCTGCTGGCGGACCACAACATTCCTCATAGGAGTCAGGATTTCACTTCAGGGTATCAAGGCATTTATGTAAACATGTAATGTTCCAGAAGAGTACTCTCTCAATGTGATCCAGTAATCTTGCTTATTAATGAAGTGTTAAAATGTTGATTTAGAAACTGTAAAAACGTAATAAAATGCCTTCTCCCAATGCCCACACAACATTTTTAGGGTTGCAGAACAGGTCTTTTCAATAACAGCTTCCTTTTTTCAAACTAAAAACTGCCAGGAACCCTTCCCTTTCTAACCAAAATAATCTGGCTAATGCCTTTCTGTCAAATCAAACTTTTGACCAAATGTCAGCCATGTATTTGATTTTATCGTGATTCTTTAAATTGCTTTAAATCCTCCGTATATTTATACTGTACCATTATAATCAAATCTTCACAGTAGAAAATGGTGATAACTACGGTATTTTTAAATGAGGAAAGATACTGCAGTTAACAGTCACTCGGGTATATTAGGCTGCTTGTAGCATCAGACATGAATTGGCTGTTTTTTAAATTCATTCTCAGTGACCAATGTAGGTAGTCCTTAACCTACAACCATTCATTTAGAGACCCTTTCAAGTTAGAACAACGCTGAAAAAAGTGACCTACAGCTGGTCCTTGCAGTTATGACTGTCAAAACATCCATTCAGTCATGTGAACAAAATTCAGGCACTTTGCAACCGGCATGTATTTACGATGGTGGCAGCATTCTGGGATCATGTGACCGCCATTTGCGACCTTCCCAGCTAGCTTTTGACAAGCAAAGTAAATGGAAGCTGGATTTGCTTAACAACCATGTAATTTGCTTAACAACTGCAGTAATTTAACAACCCTGGTATAAAAGATCATAAAGTCATGTGCGACTCACAACAACCACTTTATTTAAGAAATGGAAATTCTGGTCCCAATTGTGGCCGTAAGTCGAGGACTACCTTTATAAACTGGAGGAGGTCAGACACTCTGAACAATTCAGTGACTCCATCTTTTGCAACTTCCCTTGTAATATTAACTACAGGTAGTCCTCGACGTACGACCAGATTTGAGCCCAAAACTTATGTTGCTAAGTGAAACATTTAAGTGCCCCATTTTATGACCTCTCTTGCCACAGCTGTTAAGTGAATCATTGCACTTGTTAAATTAATAACATAGTTGTTGAGTGAATCTGCATTCCCCATTGACTTTGCTTCTCAGAAGCTCACAAAAGCTGATTGCAGGACCCTGGGACACAGCAACCATCATAAATACGAACCAGTTGCTAAGCATCCAAATTTTGATCCCATGGCCAAGGGGATGCTGCAATGGTTGTAAGTGTGAAAAGTGGCCATAAGTCACTTTTTACAGTGTCGTCGTAACTTTGAACAGCCATTAAATGAACTGTTGTAAATCAAGGACAACCTGTATAACTCTACTTGTTTCCAGGATAGGTCATGCTAAGGAGCATCAGGTTGAGAAGACTGCAATAATCCATGCCAGAAATGTGACCTGTTTATTCCTGCTTTACCTGTGGTTACAGCTGTTTCCCAGCCAAAGCTGTAGAGCTACACAAAACTATAATACAGAGAAAAAGCAACAAGTCTTCTAGTTTTCCAGTCCTGTTAGACAAACACTATGAAATAATATGCCCGATTCTACTTCTTAAATCTAATCTATTTTAGCTCTATTTCTTCCTAAATCCTTTTTTAAGTATTAGATGAATCCTTCCATTTCTTTCAAGAATTGACAATTGTGACACTTCATTTACACATTTCACATAGGTTAAAAAAATGTATCTGCTCCATTATCATCTCTTGTTGGATTTAAAGTGATCCTTCCATTTCAAAGTTACATTATTTGGGGAAAACCTATAGCTTTCTTCAGGTAAACACAATATAAGAGGGCAATTGTTTCTTAGAACTGGCTGCAAAATTTAGGGGTGCTTTTTCTCACTCCTCCCATTAGGATGTCATTTCTAAACTCCAGAGACAGCTTAGAATCCAGACAACACTCGACTAGTTCTTCGGGCAATAACTCTGCAGTTCTTTCAATTCCTGCCTTGCTGCCCTTCAGAAGAGGACAAGGAAGGGCATGTGTCACCTTAAGTGAAGCGAGCGGGTGATCTGGTCCAAGAAGACTCCAATGGAAGGCAGCCAAGTCCTCATCTGGAAGAATGTGGTTCCCTGAGGGGGGAAAGGCACAGTAATATACAATCAGCAACAAGAATGGAATTCAATTCACTTCACCCAAAATGGAAATAAACAGGAAGTGTTATAGAATTTAAAGTTAAGATTTAGCAAATGATGTTTCACAAAAGAGGAGAAAGATTTGAACTGTACACAGTATAGTGAGAATCCCAAGTCTGAAACTGTGCAAACAGAAAATCTGTACTCTAATACTGAACTTCTGAGTACAGCAAAGTAATTGAATTATGTTGTTTTGGTTGAAGCTGAAGCTCTTATTTGATTCAGGCTGGTTAGTTGGTCTCCATAAAATGTGGCTCAATATGAGACATTTCAGATCATGTTCTGCTTTCCAGATAGCAGCAATTTCTCCTAGTCTCTAGACATATGTAACCCTCCCAACCTGTTTTATTTTTTTTAAAAAATTCTTGTAATTAATGATTCTAAACATTTTAATTAACAAGAATTTAATGTATACTATATAAAGATCATGAAGGGTAGGGTAGAGATGCACCTACTCCAGTAAAAAGATTGGAGTTAAGACAGGGATTTTGCAAATGGAACATCCTTTTGCCCTTGAGAGTATTCCAAGCCAGCTGCAACCTATTTTTTTTATCTGACAACGTGGGGAAAAAAAGTTATGCTTTCACATACATTAAGGAAGAAAAAATTAAAATAAAAAAGCACAACGCACACTGAAAAGTTGCATCTTTCAAGTCACTGTAGCTTTTATAAACCATGGCTACCACAGACTATGATCTAACATGATATATGTAAGGTTAACCAGTTTCAATTTACCCAGCAAGGCAGCAAATATAGGAAAACTGCTCAGCTTGAGACCCAGCTGCTTGGCCACCTCTTGCATGAGGAATTGGTTAGTGGTGAGGTTTTTGCCATTCCAGCTCAGCTTCAGGGCATGGGAACTATAGTAGGAGGGGATGTTGCAGAGAGCATATTCCGAGTCATGGGCAATTAGTCCATGAAAACCATTCTCTCGAAAGAAAGACACTACTTCCTGATGATGATCCTCCAGGCTCTGGAACACCTGAAAGGAGTAAAAGGACAAGGATGAGTAAATCACAAGGGCAAATTTCTTTGCCTTAACTTGTAATAAAGTACTTGCTTTGAGATAATTTGTTCATTTGTTGTATCTTCTTTTCCTGCTTCCCACCACTCTTCAGAAGATGGAAGATGTGGAACATGGCATGGGAACACCCCCAAAGGCCTTTACAGCAAAATACCTGGGGGTCATGGAAATATTTCAGTTGTGTGCTATTTTGCAAACCGTGGATGAAGTGGGGTTCTGTATAGTCTCATGTTAATTCAGACCAGACATAGTACTAAAAACAGATGAACTGAAATGATAGGAGAAAAGAGAGGGAGTTTCTGAATTAGAATAATAAAAAGTCACAGAGTGTGAGACTACTTAATGTTATGATATTGAGCAATATGTCTCCATTAAATGAAATTCCTCTGAGTTTCAAAAAGTAGCCAAGATTTAACTCCATATTAGAAGCCAAGATCATATTAGACAATTATAGAATTAGATATTCTTTCACATGTTTTTCCCTGGGGATAAGAGAGGGAATAAGGGGGAAAAACCTAGGCACTATATGAAAAGAAATTAAAAAAAAACCCAAACAGAAATAAAATAGTTGTTCTTACAAATCAAGGGGAATTAATAGGAAATTGTGATTATTTATATACTTTGGTTGTAAGGTGTTACAGCCAAATTATAGTCCTAGCTGAAAAAAGGTAGAATATCAGAATTTCATGAGAATCCTAAGAATGAAACTACAAAAGAGCAAAAGACTATGGATCTTAAAGTCTTTATGGCCTTAATAAAGTTAAATATTACAGAATAAGGCTATGCTTCAGCTCAAAGAACACAAGCTTTTTTTCCCAAGAACTTAAAAAAAAGTTCTTGAAAAGAAGAACCAGAGGGGACATTTCTTCCAAAGGTTTTCAATAGTATAACATCTCAGTGACTAGTCTAGCAGATGTCTAAATTTCAAAGTGCTAGAAAGTGTTTTCTAGCACTTTGCATTCACAAAGTGAGTACAAAAGTACTTCCAGCTCCTTTTAAAGTATTTTCCCACTGTCTACCCACCCCACAGCATTGGAAACAAAACAGGTCTTAAACTAAAGATAAACAATTAAGATGTAATATGCAAATACAATGAAAGACTTGTAATTACAGATTTTGAATCTGAACTACAATACCTGGTTTAGGATTCCTTACAAAATTTCAAATAAATAAATACAAACGTAAAGACAAATTTGTAAAAACTCAATTTCCTTCATTCTTCTTACACATCTCTAAATACAGAAATCTGAGTAAAAAGAATTACTTCAGAGTAACTTAATACCTAATGGGTATTTTAATTTTCCTTAATTCCTTTTCTACATCCCCTAGTTTGAACAATAGACACCATGGTACAGTATAACAATGTGCTTTGAAAATCCATTTTTTCTAGTACAGGTAGTCCTCAGTTTACAACCAATTGTTTAGTGACCGTTTGAAATTACAGAGGTACTGAAAAATGTGACTTATGGCCATTTTTCATATTTATGACCACTGAAGCATCCCCATGATCACGTGATCAAAATTTGGATGCTTGGCAACTGGCATCTACAGTATTTCTGTTGGTTGCTGTGTCCCAGAGTCATGGGATCACCTTTTCCAACCCTTTGACAACCAAAGCCAATGGGGAAGCAAAATTCATTTAACAAATGTGTTACTAAATTAACAACTGCAATGATTGCCTTAACAACTGTGGTAAGAAAGCTAGTAAAATGAAGCAAAATTCACTTAACAACCGTCTTGCTTGGCAACAGAAAAGTTAAACTCTAATGTGGTTGTAAATTGAGGACTACCTGTACCAACTCTATATCATACGGAGGTTACTACTAACACAAAGCAAGAAATTATTTGTACATGTAGAACTGGTACTCTAGAAAAAGAGAAACATAAACTCTTAACCTGTGAAATATGCTATAACTAACATTATCAAAATCTAAAACAAATCAGTTCATTCCCTTCACCAATTCACTAGAAATATATTCAAGTATACTTATTTCCTCCTGATTTCAAAAATTCAAGTACACATTTCAGTAAAAAGTGATTCAATTAACCAGATTATACCCAATATATTAAAATGCTTTTCTAAAGATGCTCAAAGTGGCACTGTACTTGTTTCTAATGCTTCTTCAACATCAGCTAATTTCCAGGTCTTTGCTTGCAAATTCACACTTGGTCAGTTATAGATAGTTATAGTTATAGACAGTTATAGACAGAAACTAATTAGGATGACGTATTCACTGAGAATATAAGTCAACAATATCTGTCGCACATAAATGATAGGATTTACACTGTGTCTGGATTTAATTTGTGAAGACAGTGAAACTCCAACTTCCCATGGGCATGTGATTCCCTTCACCAATTGGTATTCTTCAGCACTGGTATTCTTTAAATGTGAAAAAACTTGCTGGATCAGCCCTTAGAAAGGCCTGATAACATATAAGAGCATATAAGGCCTAAATGTTGGATATAGAGTGACTTTCGTCTTGCCTTTACTTGCTTTGCATCTAAATTTTAAGGTGAGTGTATATGCGAGAGAAAGAAAAAAAATCTGGAATTTTCAAGATTTAACAAATGTCTTGTCTTCTATGATACACCTGTTCTCCAATGATATATTTTGTTATCTTCTAACATTATTGAGGTGTTGAAAAGCAGAAGCAGGAGCCTCACCTGCTTATGATCACCAACTGAGTTGTGGCCTCACCTGCTTATGATCACCAACTGAGTTGTGGCTGAGGGGCAAGGCTTAGCCAGCTCCTTCTCATACTGTGCTTATGCTCCACCAGATTCCCTAGGCCAGCTCATACTTATTTTTCCTGCACTTGATGCTAACTTTCTATTCTATTTCCTTGTTTCCCCCCCTACAGCACACCTTGGATAATAGCATCTCAGTTCTCCCTTCAATCAAGTCTCTTATTCTTGTGCAGCTTACCAGAAACAATACATTATTCCAGAGCATGTCAGTGACTCTTCCCAATTTACTAAAGATGAGAATTCCAGTCAGCATGTACATGCACATTAAAATTATACTAGGGTATAAGGCAATCTGTAATTCTTTCTTTTTCTTTAGTGTGTTGCTGTTATATCCCATGTTGCAGGAAAGAAGGAGGAGAGAGAAAAGGAAACTATGATAATCCAAAAGCTTTCTGACATACAAAGCTCCATAAGGCATTGGTTTATGTTTCTGACAGGATTGGCTACAGTACTTTTTATACTGACAGGCTTTTATAAGCAAATCTTTTTCAAGTCCCACTATTAATATATATCCGACATCAACAGGAAAAAAACGTATGTTTGCATGGTGGGGAATAAAACTGCTGAAATTAATCCCCTCCCAATTATACTTCAGAAGTGGATTAAAAACCTATTCTTTTAATACAGCCTCTTAAGGAGTTAAAAAAACTTGTCCTGTTTTTTAAAATGTTGTATAGTAAGCTGATCAGAATTAATTCAGAAGTGGTCAGAATATAAATTTGCTAAAGAGGTATAAATAAATTCCCCATACTGATGAAGCTGTATAATGTAACAATTATTTTACAGCAGAGTTGTGCTAAGTTAAAAAGTGTGGATATTAATCCTCATGATTACCAATTACTGCAGAACATATTTCCCCCCACAACGGAATCTTACTGGATGTTATAATTATATACCATTCTTATTCAAAACATGAATATTTCAAGAGTTTCTGACTAAGAAAATAAAAAGAACCATTTTAGTTCAGTTGGAAGGAAAAATTACAAAATTACACAATGATATAAACTAAGATATTTTGCTTTTCTTAAGCCCCTAATTGTTCAGGATATATTTAAACATATGATGCAGTCTTATCATTATTCTTGCCCAAAAAGTGACATGTATGTATTATCACATAGAAGATTCTTATGCTGAGGGCTGTTCTGCACAGCTCTGAATTAATACATATGTTTCTTTCAAATGAATGCAAAATGAATACCAATCACTGCAGCTTCAAAAACATTAACACTCATTCTGAAGGAAAGAATAATCTTACACCTTAAAAATTAAGGGGCAGTTTTTTGAATTAGCATGTCATGGAGAAAAGACACACTATGGCAGGCTTATAATTTAAATATGTGACTCAGAAAGTAATGGTATAAATTTGATAAACAGCTGCTCATGAGTGGCTTGAAAGCATATTATTAGACCCATGACAAGAACCTCACTTGACACACCCACACCTGAAGCCCTTAGAAAAAAACTGACAGTGACATCCCCTAAACTCTGCTGAAGATGTTATCTAAGCCTGGTAATGAAACATTTGGAAACCAACCCACAAGCTCGGAGAAGCAACCTTCACCCTCAAAAGCATATTATTTAACAGTGGCAAAAGGATGAAATGATAAAAAACGTGTTGTATGGGACAAGATAGCAAAATCAAACTATACAGATTCTTTTAGAAGGCTAAACTCTGAACTTGAAAGGGGATGGACCACATTCAGAGAGATGCAATATTTATTTCTTATATACACCTTGAATCAGATGCTATTTTTCTCATAACAGAACTGGAAAATAGCCTGAAGGACAACTGAAAATCAGACGTCAGAGATTTCAGCAACATAAATAAGGAATGAAGATTTAATTACACTTGCTGCTGTGAACAGATTGCATATAAACATAAAATTTGTATGGATAACTTTAGTGGAAATATGGGACTCATTTGTACAAAGCTACAGTAAGTTAAAAAAGCACCATAGCTATATAAATGTATTAGAAATGAATATAACTATGTGTGTATTTACATTAGATGATTGTATATAGAATTGTATTTGTTTATTGCAATATGAGATTTCATTTTAATGCATGCCAATTAGTGTATTTTAAAGTGACAATGAAGTTATTGTAAGTCTACCTTTTGTTTTTTTCTGTTGTTTTTTGAAAGAATTTAAAGTATGTGATATATATTTTTATTGTGTCTTTTTGTGCCCTTTTCTACTTCTATTTCAAACAGAAATTTTTTATTAAAAAATAATTTTATTTAAGGAAGGAAATTAAAATTAGTAGGAATGCTTCAGAAATGCGAGTCAGGGAAAGCAACAAAAGAAATCTGAAGTGGAATGAAGCTTGCAACTAACGCGGTTGCAAAGAAACAATACTTCACTGGAAATGTGGATAAAATTACATCTCATTGGAGCCATACAGTAACACAGAGATGCAAGATCCAAAACAGATGGTCAGGACAGAAGAAACAGAATCCTATAGGGATTCTTGAATAGAAGTATTCAAGATTACCAGAGAACCTTACCTTAACCCGGAATCGAATCATGGCCAGACGTACACAATGCCCCAAGCAGGCAGGTGGAAGAAACCAGGCTCGGGGTGGCGGGGTACCTTTGTTGCCCACATGCCCTGCAATTAGCTGAGCTGTCTGTCTCTCAGCCTGGGCTTTCCTGGCCCACTCAGGCAGCCTCTCCTTTCCAAGCCCTCCATTGAAGATGACAGCTAACTCCAGGCCACCTTGGTAGAGGCAAGCCTGTGAAAGGGCAGCCAGGTAACCCACCATGGCATTCCACTGGCCCCCACACACCCAGTCTGTCTGGTAGCCACCGTACAGACGCTGCAAAGCAGAGTCAGCATCTACCAGAAGCCGAGCTGGGCATGGCGCTGGGGGTGCCAACCCCCCTGCATGTTGGGAGTGTGGGTAGCCACCAACCATGGGTGCCAGCCCCGGCGCAGCCCCGGCAGGATGGGGATAGCCAGCCGGTGGGTGGAAGGTGGTACAGTAGGCAGGGCCCCCGCCTCCACGGCCCCCTACAGCCCGTGCCAGTTTCAGGAGGTCCACGGGCACCACTGCCCCTGGGCAACGCTTTTCCACGAACTCTTGGAAGCCTTGCACCCCCATGGCTGTGCACCGCAGCGGGGATACGGCCCACTTCCACTGGGGCAGGCAGGGAAGGCTGAGGGGCTGGCACCCCGAAACCAGGACCTGGCACAGTCCAAGCTGCTCCAGCTCCTGGGGCTTCGCTTCTTACAGTTCCCAGATCTCAGGAATGGATGCAACCGCCATGTTGTAGCTTTCTTCTTCTCCTCCTCCTCCTCCTCTTGCCTCCTCCCTTTCCTCAGTTTAGGCGGCGAGCTCACCGGGAGTTGTAGTTTTGTTTTTTATCCGCTATCTATTAGTCAGCACAGAGCGGGACTACAAGTCCCGAAAGAACGCAGGAGCCGCCATGTTGTAAAGTTTTCTTCGCGGTAGCCTGGCGTCGCATAGATTTATGGGGCTTGTAGTCCCATTGAAGAAAAGAGTCCCCCGTCACTTCGACATAAGTGGTGGAAAAAGTAAATTAAAACTACAACTCCCGAGGACTTCAAGGCGTCCACCATTTTTTTTAAAGAACCCGTCTTCCGTGACGTTATACGGCCACATTGCTAGGTGCGGAAGTAAAAAAAAAATTCCAAACATGGTTTTGGAAAAACTACAACTTCCAGCAATCTCCGCGCATTAACGTAAATCCGTCCTTTTTTTTTTGGTCTCTGCCACGTAGGTGCCCTCTACCGCCCCTTGGGGAGCATGGCATAGTTCTACACTCGGGATGAGAGACACAGCCACCTAAGAAGGGAAAAAGAACGGCAAGCTATTCATTCGAGCTGCGCCGCCGCCGTATTAGCATGGCGCTTGGCATGCCGGGAGATGTAGTCCGTCACCCCTTTCCCAGGGTTTCAGAAGGGTCGTCCCGGGCGCCATGTCGAAAGGAAGAGTGACATGGTCCTCAGCCCTCCTCTTTTTCGCGTCCTTTTTCTTAAAAACTCGCGGGGCCTACCGATCCTCTCACGCAGTCTTGCTTACTCGGACGTAAACCACCCCCTTTCCCCTCCCCTCCCAGAAGACGGCGGAGCGGTCTGGTTTTCATCAGCCTCGCGCCGTCTGCCACATTTTGTGAAGGCGGGAAAAGAAGCTGGCGCCACCTGGTCGCGCAGAGCAGAGCAAAAAAAACAAAACAAAAACCGCCGATACCAGCAGCGCCCCTGAGCCAAGGCAGTTGTCGCTCCGCTCCGACCTCCAAAACCTTCGTCGCGGAAGGCCATTTGATCCGGCGGCACAACCAGCCCTCTCTCCCCCCAACCCCACCCCCGCGGCTCCTCCGTACCAGACGACCTTGGGAATGGATCTATTTTGCTTTAAAATGTTCCAGCGTCTGAAAGCGGCGCTGGCGTTTTCCTAAATAACAGCTGGTGTCAGAAGCAGCAGGATGTGCTCTGGCTAAATGTGAATGTTTTAAACGCTTACACAACTCCTTCACTGCATTTTCATAATTATAGTAACCTTTTAATTATGAAGACTGTCCAGAGCTTTACCAGTAGATGAGAGAACGTTTTATTAGCCCACCAACCACACTATCAAAAACGGCAGAATTGCCAAGACCCACCAGTCATTTTAGATTGTTCTCATTAATACACCTCATAGCTTCTGACTTCAATTTTACTTTAAATATGCCTGCTTCAATATATGTCATGTTCCTCCAGCTTTTGACCATCCTTCACAATTTATTAGATTTTTATCCCACCTTTATTACTTCTTTATGAATAACTCGTGAATACAATACTTCCTCTTCCACCCCCCCCCCCCATAGCAACAACCCTTTAAGGTGGGTTGGGCTGAGAGTGACTTGCCCCAGGTCACCCAGTGGGAAGTAAATCCAAATACTTCCTATCTGGTTTTCTTCTGGATTCCTTAACTTTTTTTTATTATTATTATTTTTTATTTTATTTATATACCGCCCTTCTCCGGAGACTCAGGGCGGCTTACAATGCGTTAAGCAATAGCCTTCATACTTCTGTATATTTATACAAA
>JANHZT010002209.1:30664-43154 GCA_032468215.1 Stegonotus admiraltiensis | reverse complement strand
CCCCCACAAACCGGGTCCTCATTTTACCCACCTTAGAAAGGATGGTAGGCTGAGTCGACCTTGAGCCTGGTGGAACTCGAACTTGCAGTAATTGCAAGCAGCAGATGTTAATAACAGACTTAGTCTGTTGAGCCACCAGAACTTCACCAAGAACCTAGCCTGTGTTACTGGAATCCCATATTATTTGGTTTGACTTAGTATGTAGAGCAAGTCACTGAGGATTGCAAACCATAACTGATTAGCATGATGAGTGAAGCGTGTATGCATTTTATTACTGTTGTGTAACTAAATTCTAGAATAATAGCCATTTAAAAATCAGGAAACAAAAGCAATGAAGGCTTTGCAGCACCTTAACAATCTTGTAAGAATGGAGAACAGTCTTTGGCTGAACTTCCACACTACCACCCACTAAGATTTACT
The DNA here is from genome assembly GCA_032468215.1 of Stegonotus admiraltiensis. Classification (NCBI taxonomy): domain Eukaryota; kingdom Metazoa; phylum Chordata; class Lepidosauria; order Squamata; family Colubridae; genus Stegonotus; species Stegonotus admiraltiensis. Next base: position 42,734 of record JANHZT010002209.1, on the reverse strand, counting down.
GGGTGATAGTGTGGTAGTTCAGCCAAGGACTAATCTTGCCTAGTTCATGTTGGCATAGTAAAAGTGGTGATAGGAAGATAACTTTTTGTTTTCTGTTTTTTGATGACAGTTTTTAAATTTGGAAAGTACAATTATACCCTTAGAAAGGTATGATTTCTGCTGTAAACATGCATTTCAGAAACACTGAATGTGTTTCCTATTTTAGCAATAAAGACTAGGCATTTTTTTTCCCAACACAGCCTTTATTTTCCTTTGTAACAGTTTAAAAAAATATTTGTTAATGGTTGTGTACAAATGAAGTCAACTCACAGCTTGCAAAAATAATTTAAAAAAACACATGAAACAACTGCTGATAAAAGACATTCGTTTTCTACCATAAAGATTTAGGGCTATGTTTTTTTTAAAAAACTGAATGGGATGCCTCATCCATGTTATAATGAACAGGTCACCCACATTCTATGTTCAGTCAGAAACATCTCAGCTTTAATGCCAAGTTGATGGGTTGAAAATAAGTCCTATGATGTTACATTAAGATATAATTCACATAGAGAGATTAGAAAATTCCTATTTCTGAAAGTGAAACATTGCCAACATGTGTAAATCTAAGGAGACATTTATTCACAGGATTATCCTGATCATATTAGGCCCATATGCTCCTCAGTTATTTCTAGCAAAGAATGAGGGGAAAAAACAAACAGGCCTCTCTTCAAATAGGTTACTTTTTTTTTAAAATAGAGAAGTCCTTTGTTGTATTAGAATTTTTAGAACCACAGCACCTCCAATGTGACCACCAAACCAACCAGTAGGTGATACTGTGTGGCTTAAATTAACCATAACAATGAGCCACAAACATCATCCTGCTTTGGATGCTTTAAAAGGTGGAACAGAAGCTGATACCTAGAAGTAAATTAACTCCTCAGCAACTAGGAGCAAGAGACAGTAAGAATCATAGCTGTTTGCTCTACTATCCAGCTGTTTATGTACGTAACTTCATGTATAACAGAACCTGGAGGTATATTTCTACAACTCTGAAAGATACTATTTTTCTTCTCACTTGCTGTCCTCCTGCACTTACCATCTTTTGTCAATCAAAATGAGAGAGAGAAAATAGCTTAATAAAATGCTGGACAGATAGCTTCAAGGGATCTGCTGAAGGTCTAAAAGGCAACAACGCATTCAGCCTTCCACAGAGTGCTTTGTAATTCATTGCCTATCACTGAGGGCTGCTTAGTATTTGGTATGTGAATCATTTCACTACAGAAAAACCATCTGCCATGTTGTAAAATATATGGTACTTGCTATATCTGTATTCCTGTGAGAATTGGCTTCCCAAACAATACCTTATTACTTTAGCAATCAAGGAAATAATGACATGAACAATTTAGGTAATGTGTCCTATGATATAATTATTGTAATGGAAGGAACAAAACTATTAAAAAGTGATTGTATTCTTCCAGCATGCTAAATGTCATAACCACTGCTAATTTAAATTGGCTCAGTTCCATTAAATTCAAGGAGACATTTGTATGAGCAGAAAGAAGTTAGTTAAAAACATGTACGCTAAGACTAAGACTGTTGTTCATTGCAGTTTAATTCTAAGGAAGCTAGTAGTAGAATCATAACGTATATATTGGGAACAGCTGTACAAATGCAATATGGTATGTGGTTCTGAGAGTTAATTATGCTGTTCAAAATTTTCACAATTCTTTGTTTTAAAGGAAAATGATAAAAATTTGTTTGATCCCCTAAAGTAAGTTTGTCTTTCTACCCTTTAGCAGTATCAGCTTTGAAAGTGAAATGTTTAACTGGACTAATAAACTGAAAATTACTACTTAAATCAACTGGTTTATCTTGAAAATGTAGTCTGGAAACATGACTAGAATTTTTATAGGAATGTTTCTGAGTCTGAAAATTAAAAAGGAACATATGAATTTATTGCCTGAATGTGGTTTCATGTTTTGTCTCCCAAATTCACTGTTTAAAGTCTCTGTCAGTGAAAAAAATCTGATCCTTTGCACTTTGCGAAGACATGAATCCATGTTTGGTATTCTTCCTCTTACACATACTTACACATACTTACACATACTTATGTGAGTCTTAATGTCAGCACAAATTGTAACAGTAAAGACGTATCAAGGATTGAACAGCAACCCATGTTTTTAGAATTAAATCTTACTTGAATCTAGGACTAATGTAAACAGAAAATACAATATGCTTAGCAGAAAGGAAGGATAAAAGGAATTTGTAGTGGAACTTTTTAAACTAAACCTACAGCCTGTATTGTCTCTTTCCCATTGATCCATCAACTTTAGTTAAGAGCTAATACCTAAGAAATTTGTCTACAATCCTTCCAAGCAATTGGCATGAGAAATTCTTTTCTAAAGAAAATCTTGTTTTTCCCACTTAGTTGGTGGTACTTGGGTAATGGAAGACGGATGAGGCAGTTGGTCACACTCCTTGCTAAATTGCTGTAACCGGTTGGAATATAACTGGGAAAAAATGCATGGAGCTGTTCTTTCTATTCATCTGTCATTATGTTATACTCAAGTTGATGGATAAACTTGTGAAATCTTCTTTGTGAACATTAAACATCCTCCTTAAAACAGTAAACAGAATGAGCTCTTGTGCCAAGTTACAAAAAAAGGGGGGGGGGAGAGGAAAAAGCATGTGTCAAAACACTGTATCCAATTTAAACAGACAGAAACAGTAGAACACATTGTTTATGCCACAGCCTAGATTTAAACAGCACTAACAAATGAGGTAGGTAGAAACATGAAATTTCAACAAAGAAAACGATTCAGTTTGAACACTATTAAAAATTCACAAAAGTTATTAAAATTATACATTCCATTCATATCATACAAGCTCAGGCTCAAGCTTCACAGCAGAAAAGTGCCTTCCAAAACATCTCCCAAAACCAAATTCACAGTTTGATTTCTTTTAAAGAGGGTGCATGCTGCAAAGAGAAACAATGAAAAAGTAACAGGGAAGAGAAGAAAAACTGGGCAGTAAATGTTTCACATTAAATGCAGAGACTCAAAAATACATAAACACAGTACATATGTTTCCTCCATTGCCGGTGCCTTTACATAGCTTCAAAGAAGGGGACAATGCAACTAGAAAGAATCCTGTTTCTCATCTTTTCCCCTAAAGATATAGTAATACTAATATTGCCTGGGTTTACATAGTTTTTTATAGTGTTTCAAAAACCTATGAAATCAAAGCGTCTTGAGACTTCGGGGCAGAGTAATTTACTATCCACATCACAGTTAACACATTGGCCATGTCATATTCTCTGAATTCTGGCCACTGAAGACAGGAAGTAAACTTTATAAAAGGATGCCACTTCACATTTCTCCTCCCCCCCAGCATAACACAATCTCATTATGCTTTTCCACTTGAAATGAAGAAACTTGGCACATAATTATGTTAAATCATGTGTTCTATATTGGTAAGGCTTTTGAAAATGATGAGCAGGGGAAAGTATGGATGTTGTTATCAGCGTCAACCACATAGCATCTAATTCCAGCTTAAACTGAAATCACAGATACTGTTATCTATGATACTGTGGTACTGTTTTGAATAGACTTGGCATCAAACTGTCAAACAAGTTACTTCATGAATATCACTTTCATTCTCTTTATCAGTAGAAAGATAAGCCACATAAGGATTTCCCAACTCTTCAAGGCTTCAAAGAAAGCCTTCTCCTGTCAACTGTAAAACAGTGGATTCTTTGAGAGAATTCTAATTAAAGCAAAAGGAAGAAAAGACTAAATGCAAGTTTTACTTAAGAGGCATTACCTTCACTCAACCCTTGCTACTCACATACAGAAAATAGGAATCAGGTCTGTTCTCATTGTTTGCAAAATGGGTATTATGCCACACTGCTTCTTAATTCCAATACCAAGCTATTTCTGAATTCTACCCAAGAAGGAAAGGGGCTATGTAAAGTTGACAGTTAATTCACATAAATTAAGGTTTATTTTCCCTTGCCTGTTGTTCAGTTGTACACTTTCCTGCTATTAAAAAGTCCCAGGCTCCATACTTTAAATAGTATAAGCAGGATTTTAATTTTTTTGTGTAGCCTAATTTGACCTAAATGTGGTATTTTGGGGGGTATTTTGTTTTGTTATAAATGAAGGGGTTTTTTTACATAATAAAATAAAGCCTCATGTCTGTGCTTGTGATGGCTACGTTTTTCTAAATAAAGAAGCAATATATATTGTAATTCTCAACTGATACAAACTACATCAGATTATGGGTTATGCCAGTTCTACATGAAAATCAGGAATTGAATTAGAAACAGCATGGGCAAGGCAAGAGGTGTACAATTTTTCTCTTCAAAATTGCTTTTTGCAAGTGGGAATACCCTGGTTTCAAAATTCCATCAAGAGAGAAGCAGCAAGGAGAGGCTATTTTATGAAGTAGGGAAGGTAGAAATTCAATGAATACACAGCACTTTAAACTGACCCTGTCGTCTACAGAAAATCAGCAGCAATGTAACCCTGATACTGCTATTGTTACACTGGTTTCCCTCCAACATTGAAGTACACTCTACAGTTTATTCAATAATCAGGATTGCACAAATGTACCAGTGTTACACCACATTTCCATAACAGAAACACAATTCATATATTTGTGTGCCTGAGAGAGCTAAATGGGCCAAGGATCCTTAATATAGATAAATCAACCTTTAAGACCATCCCGGGTACTTCCTAGCAGCTTGCATTTTTATGAACAGTAAGTTACATAACAGCAAACTAGACTACAACATTTTATGCTTTCCTAACAAGTCAAAGTGAATTGCTGACAAAGAGTTTATTTTAATGACTTTAAAGGGGGGGGATGGAAACAAATGTCATGTGATCAGCTCACTTTGTGCCCTCCCCTTCCTTATGGAGCAGATTATAAAGGCACGGATGGGGCTGTAGGAAGAGGCATAATCATCTCTCAACTGCTCTGTGAGTGGAAACTGTTTCTGCTCATGGAAATGCACCACTGATTTTCCCACAAATCATATGTATGTCTTTTAAAAAAATAGCACTGTTTTTGCCTAAGTTCTTCAAACTGAAACTTTCTTTAAGGTATATATGATTTTACTGCTGCAAATCAGCAATGTACTTTTCAAGCATCAAAAGGCTATAACTATTTTTTCAACTTTCCAGTAAAAATCTGAAAAGATACTAAGATTATCCATTACAAGGCACTGCAAATCTTTGCAGGCAGAACAAAGAGGCTGCATTAAATGGAAGCAGAATCTTTGTCCAGAATGCAGAGAGGAGAAATATAGTCTATAATATATCACTAAGACTACAGATGCTGTTTTATAAAACAAAAAACAAACAAACAAGTAACTGGTGTCTGAAACTGATTTAAATAAAACAATCTCCAGCAACTCAGATATTCCTGGCCACAGTACTATTAAACCAATGGTACATTAATTTCAGATTTAAACACGGCCTTTTAGATAGAATTCAACTACTTGATGTTTTAATGAAATTAAGCCTCTTTCTATTGCTTGCTAAAAATATCAGGCAGCTGCAAAACTGGCAGCTATCTTATAATTTCCAAAAGACAATAATTTAAGTCTGAATTTAAAATAAAGCATGGCAATTTTCATTCCAGATTAATGAAGGAGGAAAGTGAGCTAGATGTTATTTCAGCAAGTGCTTAAAAGACTTGCAATGAAGGAAGCAACCTCTGAATGCACATAAGAATACAATTTCCAACAAGAAAGGGATAAACTGATTATGTATTAGAGAAAACAAGAAATGTTAGCTCCAGTGAATTATGACCTCCCTCATAGTTCACAGCCAATTAAGTTAAACATGTACCATTAAACTAAGCTAATTCTCTATCAAGGTGAAATCATAACAGCAATCTTCACATGGCAGCTGAAATGCAGTTGATAAAATTAGTGATTATATGAGATATGAGCAAATTTTTATATCTCTTAAGGATTTTGAACTGGTAAATTTTTGACTTTTTTGCATGACATCCAATTAGCAGCACTAGATGTAACTAAAAAACAGAAAGCCTGCCAAATGGGATTCCAACACCATATCCTTACTGCCATACATACATGTAGAATTTTCTTAATTTGTAAATGTAAAGATGGACTGCTTAATCTTGCACCTTGGCAATCAAATTCAGTAGACACTAAACCTTTAATGCTCTGAGAAACAACACTAGGCATCTAAACTAGGAGACTGTATTTCACTAATCTGCTGTAAGGCAATCCATTAAATGCAAAAACTATGTGCACTAGACCCTGTTTCAATTTATAATCGTTTTCCAACAACCAAAGAAATGTTGAATATGGACCACAAATGATGCGAAAATGACCAAGATGGGACAAGTTTAAAAAAAGGCCCACAACAGTCCCCCAGCCCTAGTTCCCACCCTTTCCAATGCTACCTCCTCCCCCCACCCATTCCATAGTATAAGATTTGTATCAGCTGCAAAATAAGCTTTAAAAAAAACCTCAGGATTCCCAACACAGGTACAATAAACCAGGCCAACATTCCAATGTATCTACGGAATACAGTGTGTGTAAGGACATCTAGTTGCATTCTACAAATAGTTCTGAATTGTCCAGGACAGCTTTCCCAAATCAAAGAGAAGGCAGCAACTGTATGCCTCTTCTTTCAGCAGTGCTTCACTTCCAAAAGTCCTATCTCTGGGACAGAGGAAGGAAGAGTTTACTATAGAATTTAACTAAACAAACTACAATCAATTTTTTTAAAAATCCTTAGTTAGCCTGTAGTCTGAGCTGCCAATGAAACTAAATGGAAACATAACAATAATGCGAATATAAATGTCACTCTTCTCTGCTGATCCCTTCCATTCTGTAAATTAATTCAAATGCTAGTAAGTGTATAATCCAAGAAGAGTCACTATCAACTTCAAAAAACAGTTGTCACAAAAGCAAACAAGGGATATAGGGCAGGAATGACAGGAAAGGCTTATTAATAAGCAGCACATGGCATGCTGTCCATCTCAGGAACAAAGAGATGTACAGGCCAAAGCTCTCTCAAGTACTTAAAAAAATCCCTTAAAGAAAATGAAATCAAGTATTCAAAGAGGAGAATGCAAAGACAATCTCCTACCATTCCCACATCACTGCACTGGGGAATTTACCCCCAAATCCAGGCAGCAGAATGCAAGGCAGAGGAATGGAGTCATGAGAGATAGGCACAGTCCCCATATCTAGCATTCTTTTGCTATCCATCTTCATTTGGGACTTGGGGGAATGGGAGCTGGGTTTTGCACGGGTGATGCTGGAAATGCTGGCATGCTGATCCCTGGTTGAAAGGGTCCCACTGTCTGGGCAGGGACCACGACAGATTGTTGAGTTGTCCCAGAAATGCCCATCCATTGCACTGGGTAAGTTGTTCCTGCGATGGTGTTATACTGGCACAAATGTGGTATTCCATATGGCGATAGTGTGCCAGAAAAGGGTGACAGGGGAAGTCCTTGGGGTAAAGCAGCTGGTACAGTCCCGCGGATCTGGGAAAGTGAGGAAATCCATGTGGAGGTGTAGCCCACAGTAGATGCTGTTGTCTTAAACACAAGGGAAAACAGAAACTATTTTAAATGCAAGGAAACATACTCATCAGCTGTCTGTGGCACATCTTTGTGATTTTAAATAGTACAGTATCTGCTAACAGGAGCATGGAAGAGGACCAAAGATGCAGTGAAAGGTACACACATTTGAATAAACATTACCACGTAGTGGAGATTTTCACTTTCAGCTTCTAATATCCTAGTAACACTATTTCCTTTCTAAGTACCTGCTTCCCAGCTCACCATTCCCAGAGCTATCCATAACATAAGGCTGTGTGCAACACCGCTCCTTTCCAATACCATTCATGTAGGGCACCTGGACTTTAAACAGAGACAATATACTCAGAAAAAACATAATAATCTCTTACTGGTTGTGATCTATCCGGCAAATCACAGAAAAAAGAAAAACCTGGTTGAATCAGAGCTATTCCAGCATTTTTCCCCACAGGGATCTACCAGATTTTTTTGGGAAGTTGAAAGTCTTTTATGTCTTTTATGTCTCCCTGCCACTGAAGTATTAGGTGTGAAACTGTGAAGAATATATAGCCTTAGCAATCTAGGGGATATATAGGATTGAATTTATCAAATACATTTGATGACTCCAGTGTAAACTCTGGTGAAAAATAGCAAGCTAGTCTTAATGCTTAGAATGGATTGTCTGCCATTTCATTTATGAGGAAACTTCAGAAAATACAGATAGTGAAAATAGTTTAATCAGAGGGATATGTGAAGGGTCTAAAAATACCCCATCAGGACACTGACTTTAGTTTATCTTAGAATGATCAAAGAAAAATTTTGAACCCTTTGGAATTAAACATAATCTGATGATAATGTGACCCAAGATTCATCTACCTCTTAATAGAGTTTAGTAAAACAGACCACATACAAAACAGTGTTGTAGCTTTACATTGTGCTTCAATACATTGAAGCAACATTCACCATTTTCCCTGGGAAAACGTATGTTTTCCATTTATTAACTGGTATGTATCGACTCCAAACAAATGTTTTCTGTGCCTCTTGATCAATTTTGCACATTTACTTGAAGGTATTTGTAAGCTAAACAACTTGTTTCAGGTCATGCCACAAAAATTCACAACGGGTACTCTAAAACACTTCTCATTCTGTGCTAGATTTTACTTGTGAGTTCCTAATTGTAGTTATGAATGAAGTTCACCTACTATTAGATGAAGATCAAATTACACTGTAGGTCATCAACAGTGCAAGTTTACACTGAAGGGTATCAACTATAGCCTATACCCTACCAGGCTCCTTTGAATTAGGGGAGGATAATTGTGATTTCCAGATTTCCCTTTGACTGCAGCGGTTGGGAATTTGGGAAGTTACAAACCCAGAACATCTGGAAGGTACCAGATTGAGAAAGGTGAATCTAATACATCACACATTCTAAACCTTGTATGTCACGGGTGTCAAAATCGCCACGTCACATTGCCATCACGTGAGGTATCGTGACGTTTTTTCCTTTCGCCAATTTGACACCCCTGTTATATGTAAAGACCTCTTACCTCATATACTTTGCTCCAGCTGTCAGTATCCAGCCGGTGCTTGTTCTGTTTGATTTGATTGAGGCTTGGCTTGATGAGGGAGTTTCCCACCTTTTCTTTAGTCCAGTCATCCACCAGTTTATGCAAATCATCCGTGAACATTCCTTTTTTACTGGCTGTTGTCTGCTGACAAGAGGCAGTGCTACTCACGATGCAGAGTTGTTCTGAGGAGGAGCAAGGGTATTTAGAGGGTACTCTTCAAATAGTTGTATCAAAACATTGAACCTGGGTGACAAGCAACTTCTGAGTCTTGCAAACCACTTCTTGCCCTATCTGTAGTCTAGAAAAGATCTTCCAGTATCATACTATCATCCAAAGAGGTGGGGCTGAACTAGGGGTGGGTTCTAAATTTTTTTTACTACAGGTTCTGTGGGCATGGCTTATTTTGTGGGCGTACCTTGATGGTCATGTGACAATTCTTTAGGATTTAGCAGAGGTACTAGTCTACCAGGCTTTTAACTGCTTGAAGAGTCCTGGTCTACCCATTTATTCTTGCAGAGTCCTGGTCTACCCATTTGTTTTTGGAGGGACTGGTCTACCCATTTATTCTTGCAGAGTCCTGGTCTACCCATTTGTTTTTCGAGGGTACTGGTCTACTGATCAGCTGTAGGGAGGCCCTTTGAAGTGCTGTGGCAAGAGTTTAAACAGGTTTTTTCCTTCCAGCCGATCAGCTGGGACTCGGAGGCAGCGAATAGATTGGGGGCAGGGCCAAATAAAAGGTAAGAATAACGGGGGGGAGGGCCCAGCTCCCGAAGAAAGAGAGCCGGTTCGGTAGAACTGGGCCGAACCGAGAGGAACCCACCACTGGGCTGAACACATTTGCCCATTTTTAAATTTTATTTGGGGTGACAAGACTGGGTGGTTTTAAGGGAGGGAAGGAGAGCATTTAATCTTCTCAAACTCTTGCACTTCCACCCTTAAAAGTTCCTCAAATCTCCCAAAGAAAGAGAGTATCATACAAGCAAAAACCAGCCACTTTGCCAACCAATTTCAGCTGCATAATATGTCATGATGAACTATAGACACTCCTCCTACCCATGTATCCATTCTTGTTTAATCATTATGACCTATAGCCGTGATGGCGAACCTATGGCACACGTGCCAGAAGTGGCAAGCAGAGCCATCTCTCCGGGCACGCCAGCCATCGTCCGTTGCTCTTCTGGGTTCCGGTGTGTCAGAGCGCCAGAAACCGGAAGAGCAGCTCCCTGGCGTGCATGTGCACACTGGGAAGCTGAGCTTCCAGTTTCCGGCACGCACATGCATGCCAGAAACCACAAGACCAGGTGACCAGCATGTATGTGCATGCCGGAAACCGGAAACTCAGCTTCCCCACATGCTGCTGCATGCTGGGGAACTGCTCTTCTGGCTTCCGATAAACCTGCACATGCACACCGGGGAGCTGCTCTTCCGGTTTCTGGTGCATGCGCACACTCCCATTTTGGCATTCAGTGCCAAAAAGGTTCACCAACACTGACCTATAGGCTGCCTCAGTCACAGTGGGAATTTTAAATAACTTACAAACTAGAACAAGCAGAATAGTGTATCCACTAAAATATGCAAATATCTGTGACATATTTCTATATGAGGATGAGGGAAATGACAATAAGAAAGCAAGTGTAGCATCTAAATTGCCCTTGAACATTTGCAAATACCTTGGTTAGTTTCTGCTTGTGAACAGCTTTGATGCAGCAAATGGGCTTGAATGCTCAACTGATAGTCAATCACAGAGGCAGCAGTGGTTGCACAACAGCATTCTGGGTGGCAGAGAAGGGAGAGACAAACAATCAGAAGCAACTAAAATAGCATATGTGGTAGGCTGGGTGTGGGGATGATAATGAAGGCATGGATTGCATTCAGAATCAATATGCCTAAATCTGTTTAGGAAAATTAGGTTGAAAATAGTCTTAGTTCACTGGAGGAAAAGGGCAGAAAGCCAAGATGGCAAACGGGAAAGTCTTAAAGAGTTTTGAGTTGGCAGACATAACCTTGACAAACAATATGAAATCCTAGAGATTCATCCACAGACTAGTAAATTCAACTTTTTTGTTCTGAATTAGGAAACCCTTGGCCAATCCACAAAAAGGCCCCTAGCTTTGTGTATGGCTCCCACTTGCATTTCCTTACCAGCAGCAACAATGCCATTGTCGACATGAGAGTGAGATTGTGGCCGGCTGCGCAGCTTGCTTTTGAAAGATTTAGGCCGCCGTGGGGATGACAGTTGCAGGGAGAAGTCAGAGGATTCTGACCTGCTATCTTTGATGGAGCGAAGACGTTCATATAGCTCCTGCAACTCCCTGTTCTGTTGAGCTTGCAGGCTGACTACTTCCTGGATGTGCCTTCATGGAAACAGAGGAAAAGAAGAAAACCTTGGCAAGACATAAGTTCTCACTTACGCTTTCACCTCAATAGTCACCTCCCACTGGAAAGCAGGGAGTGTGAAACAATCTAGCTCAGGCCAATGGCCTCTTTACTCTCAGCTTGCTTGGGTTTCCTCAAGATGCAAGGGAGAGATGTTTCATGACATACCAGTGCACGCGATGAGACCACCACCTGGAGACAGGAATGCTGGAGAAGGGATCTCAATCAGTGCTCTGACTTGCTCTGGGGAAACAGCACTTCTCCTCCCCTTTCCCACTATATTTTAAGAACCTTCATCAAATGATGGAGGGGTTGCAATTGGAAGGGAGCATTTTTTTCATATATGGAGGACTTGTGAAAGTGGTACCTTATTGGAGGCCAACATTCAAAGAGGTCAGAATAACAACTAAGCAAAAGTAGAAGGTATTCTAAAAATGGAGTTATTACAGGGGTGAAATGCTCCCGGTTCGGACCAGATTGCCCGATCCGGTAGCGATGGTGGCGGGTGGTTCGGAGAACCGGTAGCAAAAATCCCTGCCCCCCCCCCATGCCCAGCTGAGCCGTGTGATCATCAGAGGCTTTTT
>JANHZT010002209.1:0-10901 GCA_032468215.1 Stegonotus admiraltiensis | reverse complement strand
CTTTTGTATTTTGATGTTTTATTTTGGCTGTGCACCGCCCTGAGTCCTTCAGGAGAAGGGCGGTATATAAATAAAATCATCATCATCATCATCATCATTATTATTATTATTATATTGGAGAGGATGATAAGAAAGGCAAAATCATATACTGAGATAAGCAATTGAGAACCATGATGGCACAGCAAATAGGATCAAATGCAATCAAGTAACATGTTGGCAGGGGAATAGAGTCAAAGAAAGGCATGGGAATGCTCACTTTTCCCCCCTACACAGGTTCTTGGATTATACCTATTTTTTAATCTTTTAAATTCAGGAGAGCATGAAGTAACTCTCAAGAAAACCATGCCTGTCAATTTATCTTAAAACTTCACAATTAATGTTTGTGAAACAGATTAGAAATTTTCAAAGCTAATTAGCAAAATAGTTAGCAAAAAGAGAGCCAAGTGGAACTTTTTCTTGTTTCTTGCCTCCAGAAATCATGGGCGCTCCAATACTGGATGTTTTAAGAAAAGTCTAGCGTCAGTTATCTAAAATGGTATAGGTTCTCCTGCTTGAGCAGGGGGCTGGACTAGAAGACCTCCAAGGTCCCTTTGAGCTTATTCTATTCTATTCTATTCTATTCTATTCTATTCTATTCTATTCTATTCTATTCTATTCTATTCTATTCTTTTTTTTCTGGAAGTGTTTTTATCCAACACCAGTTCACAGAAAAGAAAATGTGATCTAAATGACACATTTAGATGGTGGGGGAAACCCACCACGTTGCTTTTTTTTTCCCAAAAAAAGTCTCCATAGTGATTGCTTCATAATAAACCTGCACTTAAGAGCCTATGACCATGGCAGCATAGGATGAACCCTGCACAGCTATCAAGGAATAGGGGAGTTCTGTACAGTTACGTTCCTTTGTACATCTAGATTATTTGTATACAGGTAGATAATTTTCTTATTAGAGAAATTAGCAAGTGGAAAGGTCTACTTCCAAATCACCATTATCCTTTTTCCCTTAATGCAAATGACTGTTACTTAATGAAATAAAATTTGAAAGTTAAACATTAGGATTAAAAAACTTAAATGTTCTTTTATAATAAACATTTTCTCCTTTGCCCTCCTTCTCTGGGATTAGGTAGCTGAGAAAATGAATTTTTTTTGGTAGATATAACAACTGGCATACCTGTGGAATGTCTTGTCCTTGATGATACTCTTGGTTTGGTTCATTCACAGCAGTAAATGCTGTTTGCTGGTTCAAAGAAGCTGCCATAGAATTCTTAAAAGGCATCTGCTCCTGGACAATCAATTCTGCAGTTAAAACTGAGTTCTGACATACTGGCTGCTGTTGAATATATGCTGGTTGTACTGGTGGAGAAATAAACTGTTGGTTATTGTCAATTGGTTGAAACGTCTGAGACTGCTGGAGGAGAGGAGCATGATTCAACAGTCCTGACACATCCAAAGATTGTTGCATTGTATAAGCTTGTTCTGACTGTTCTGATACAGAAGTTAAGGTCTGTAATGTATCAAGGGCAGACAGAGGGATTGTGGCTTTGTGAGGCTGAGTAATAGGTTGCTGGCTAAACTCCTGATAAGGAGGTTGTGATTGCATTTGTGGTGTGAAAGATGGCTGAGATGAGGCAAAAGGTCCCTGTGGCCCCGACTGTTGTCCTTCTGCAATTTTATGTGCCACATGTGGTGTGTGCAGCTGCTGGTGGCCCATGCCAGAATCTTGCTGGATAAGGTATATTGTTGGTTCAGGCAGATGTGGCTCAGAAGGGTAAGGATGGGTTTTTGTGGATTGTGTTGAACCGATCTGCAATTCCATGTTGCCAGCATCTCCATCCTTTGACAGGTGTAATGACTGATCAGGTGAATGCACAGCAAAACTTGGCTGATCAGTATTCCGTACTGTTAAATGAGCTTGCTGAATCTCTGGAGGTTGAGCCATATATGTTGGTTGAGTTATATATGCTGCCTGCCCTTGATAAACATATGCTGACTGGTCCAAAGAATGTCCTGAATATACTCCAGAAGCTGCATAAATCAATGGCTCTGGGCAAGGCGCCTGATTTGAACCCTGTGCTGCATAAGTGACATGCATCTGACATGCGGCTTGTTCTGGACCCTGCAGCTGGTTAGTTGGCTCTAGCTGGTGTTGCAGCTGCTCTGAAACTGGTGGATTGTGTGGGGATTGTGCTGGGTATATCATTTGTTCTTGGATTTGCAGCTGATACTGGGTCTGGATGGAATAAGCCACCTTTTCTGAAGTTGAACCTGAGAATTCAGATTGCTGATGCTTTTCCATGTCTTGCTGAGAGACAGCTGGCAACGGATCTTCGGAATTAGAAGAGAGAACAAACTGCTCTTCTTTCTGCTGTTGTGGAGGCATGTGAAATAACGTATGTTGCATTACACAAGGATGCTGATTTGTAGAATGGTGTATCTGAGTCATTTGCTGCTCTTGTTGAGGCCCCAAAGTATCTAGGGATATTTCTGGGCATTGTGAGACCTGCTGCATCAGTGTCATTTGCTGTGGTACAGCAGAGACCTGATGAACGGGTACAGTATATTGAGATTGTGAAGTTGGTTGCCCACATGCCACCTCTTGGGAAACCAACTGAGGTTGCTGCGAGGAGGCCCCATGCTGTGTAACTTGCTGCACGGAGGCTACCTGCTGTGGAATCTGTAGGGATCCAATCTGCTGATTGGCAACTTGCTGAGATTGCAGCCCTGGTGCCATTTGCATTGATGTCCCCTGCTGGAGAACTTGCTGAGGAGCATGCTGGGGTTGAGTCATGGATGCCACCTGTTGTGGAACTTGTGGGTGTCCTTGCTGTGGCTGCTGTATAGATATCATCTGCTGTGGAACTTGCTGTGGCTGCTGTATAGATGACACTTGTTGTGCCTGAACAGTTGCCATTTGCTGTGACTGCTGCATGGTTGTTGCCTGTTGAGGAACCTGCTGTGGCTGCTGTGTGGATGTCACCTGCTGTGGAATATGAAGAACCTGCTGAGGCTGCTGTATGGGTGTCATCTGCTGCGGAATATGAAGAATATGGTGTGGCTGTTGTATGGAGGCCACCTGTTGAGGGCTTTGTTGTGGCTGCTGCATAGGTGTCACCGGTTGTGGAATAAGCTGTTGCTGTTGTATGGGTGTCACCTGGTGGGGAATATGGTGTGGCTGCTGAATGGATTGTTGAGATCCTTGTGGGTGCTGTATGGGTGTCACCTGTTGGGGAATATGTTGTGGCTGCTGTATGGACGTCACCTGCTGAGGAACCTGCTGAGGAATATGCTGTAGTTGCTGTGTGGATGCTGCCTGTTGAGATATTTGTGGTTGCTGTATGGGTGCCACCTGCTGAGGAACCTGCTGAGGAATGTGCTGTGGTTGCTGTATGGATACGGCCTGTTGAGATCCTTGTTGTGGTTGCTGTATAGGAGTCACCTGCTGTGGAACCTGTTGAGGGCTTTGTTGTTGCTGCTGTATGGGTGTCACCTGCTGAGGAATATGCTGTAGTTGCTGTATGGATGCTGCTTGCTGAGGACCTTGTTGTGGCTGCTGTATGGGTGTCACCTGTTGTGAAACGTGCTGAAAAATATGCTGTGGCTGTTGTATAGATGCCTCCTGTTGAGGACCTTGTTGTTGTTGTTGCTGCTGCTGTACAGGTGTCATCTGCTGTGGAACTTGTTGAAGAATATGCTGTGGCTGCTGTATAGATGCTGCCTGTGGAGGACCTTGTTGTGGCTGCTGTATGGCTGTCACCTGCTGTATAATGTGCTGCTGTTGCATGGGTGTCACCTGCTGTGGAACCTGTTGAGGTTGTTGCATGGCTGCTGCCTGTTGAGGACTTTGTTGTGATTGCTGTAAAGGTGTCACCTGCTGTTGAACTTGCTGAGGGATATGGTGTGGCTGCTGTATAGGTGTCACTTGTTGTGGAACCTGCTGAGGAATAAGATGGGGCTGCTGTGTGGATGTTACTTGTTGAGGAACCTGCTGAGGAATAAGATGGGGCTGCTGTGTGGATGTTACTTGTTGAGGATTCTGCTGAGGCTGCTGCACTGATGCCACTTGTTGGAGAATTTGCTGAGGAACTTGGGAAGGCTGGTGTATGGCTGCTGCCTGTTGGGAAATTTTCTGAGGCTGCTCTAGAATCTGCTGAGTAGAAGCTACATGTGGAACAGTTTGGCTTTGCTGTATAGGTGTCGCTTGTTGAAGAACTTGCTGAGACTGCTGCATAGGTAACCCTTGCTGGTGAATTTGCTGTGGTTGCTGCAAGGACACCCCTTGTTGGGGTGGCTGCATAGATGCTACCTGTTGAGACTGCTGCATAGCCATTAGTTTCTGGGGAATCTGCTGCATAGCTGCAATTTGCTGAGAAACCTGCTGTGAAGATGATGTCACCTGTGGAACCATTTGCTGGCTTGGCTGCATAGATGCCACCTGCTGAGGAACTTGCTGTGGTTGCTGTGTCGATGGCACCTGCTGTGAAACTTGCTTGGGTTGTTGAATAAGTCTAACTCCTTGTGGAACTGACTGAAGAACTTGTATGTTGTTGACAAATTGAACCGAAGGCTGCCCATGTAGCACAGGGGACTGACTGGCAGATACCAAATTGGCAGGAGCAGTCTCTAATTCCACCGATCCCACAGCAGCTGTAGCCTGACTACCAAGTCTAACAGCAGAGGTTAACTGCATGCTTGTTGGCATGTGTTGATTCCCCACCTGTGAGGCAGGTATATTCTGAGGAGAAGTTATTGTCAACATCTGCTGAGGAACTCCCATGATGGATCCATCCAAAGCTTGACTTTCTGCACTGTAGGATACCTGTGAATCTGGAGGCTGGTAAAAAATAAACATATTTTAGATGTTGATAAAGTGATTGTTTTTGTATCAAGATTTTATCCTATAAAATGTTGTCAGAAAAATAATCTTTTAAGTATCTTTTCACAGAGAACTTAGTATATGCAAAGTAGCAACATACAGAACATAATACAGAGGATAAAATGTTGCCATAAAAATAATCTTCTGGACATCATTTCTGACAGAACTGGTTATATAAAAAGCAGCAACATATAGAATGTACAAGTTAAAAATATCAGCTGTAAAATTCCATCACCTTAGCAACACTTATTCAACGTTTTAAAATAATTACTTTAACTATAGGAACTGGACAATTGGCTGTGCTCTAAAAAGAAAAATGGAAATGCCGAAAGTTTTTCACATTTTTATATTCGAGATGTCTGAGCAAAAACTGCTATTTGTGAATGTTAGTCCCATCTGGCAATATGCATTGTAGTGAGACAGCAGTCTCTATAGCATCCAGAAATACAACCCTTTTCACAAGTCTTTAGAAGCAAGAGTGGAAAAGCTTTCAGGCACATACAGTAAATGTTCAGAGAAAAAAGTCAAGGAAATAATTAAGTTCTTCAGATCCTTTTTCGCTGCCAGCTGCACTACCTGGAAGCATACTTTTATTTTAAAAAAACATACTTATTTACATATAATCTATAATTTGGTACTTGATGTGGGATTATATAAATTGATTAGGGTTTAATGGATGAAAATTAGGTTATTTTATTTGGAATACACCAAGTGAAATAAGTATGACTTGACCAATATAAACAAGTCTCCCTAAAGTAGACTTAAGTCTGAATTGAATGCACATCTTAGTAATTCTTTGCCATTTCCAGCTTTAAATCTTAGAAGGGAAATACAAATCTCAAGATTCAAGATTATCTAAATAAATACAATCTGAACAGATGATTGTTTCCCAAATAACCGTATAAGGTTTCTTAAATGTCTGTATTGGGAGTAATGTTTCATTATTATCTGATTATTTATTAAACTAGTTTTTGGCCAAAAAATTCTGGACAGCTATAACGTGAGTTATATGTTATTGGGTAACAAAGGATAAGTTTGCTGACAATTCCAGTTTAACCTACATTACTGGCAGTAAACAGTGTTCACCCTGCTTACCTTTGGAGCCCAGCAAAGTCATTTAGCAATTGCCACCTGCTGATACACAGGACTATGAAGTATCAGAAAAAGGGTGCTTAAAAGAGTGGCAATCATTAGTGCCATGAAATGGATACTCAGATGTATTTGTTAATGAAGTTAGATCCCCATTTGGCTCAAGCCTCATTTTACAATACAGAGATGCATAATTTAACTGGATAAAAAAGATTATCATTAGATAATATACAAAAATAGCTGGAACATACAGGTAATGCTCGATTTATGAGTGTAATGGAGCCTGCCCATTATAGGTTTAATTCAAGATGGTTGTAAAGAAGGTTGCCCACGTGATCCACCCAGTATTATGACCTTTTTGTGGCAGTCATTAAAGTCATTTACCATAGGGCATTTCCCCCCAAAATTGAAAGTAAACATTGAGTTTTGGCAAAAGTGTCATAAAACGTGGTCATGTAGACACAGGATGCTGCAAACCGTTGTAAATGCAGGCCTCTTTCTGAGAACCCAAAATGTGGTCATGTGACTGGAGAGCTTGGAACTTCAGAATTGGGTAGTTAGTAGCTTTTCAGCGGTCTGTTCTAACTTTAAATGGTTGCAGCTGGTGGTAAGTTGAGAATTACCTGTAGTTACCCATTTTACCTAAGCACTTTTTCCCGAATCCTAATTTTACAATTTCATTTTCTTTGTTCTTCCCATCAGGGTTTTAGACATTATTTACTTCCAGGAGAATAATTCTGGAACTACAGCTTGGAGTTTTCGCAGGGGAAAAAAGGGGAGAATTAAATATGCCCTTTACCCTGCTACTATAAACTGTCACTTATTGAGAAGTGCCATCAGGTAAAATATACACATGAAATGCTTTTATGTAGCTTGGCTTTAAATGAGAAGCAATAATCCACTAAAGGTAGTCCTCAATTTACAACCATTCATTTAGTGACCATTCAAAGTTACAACAGGATTGAAAAAAGTGATTTCTGACCATTTTTCACACTTATGACCATTGCAGCAGTCACATGATCAAAATTCATAACTTGGCAACTGATTCATACTTATGATAGTTCAGTGTCCCGGGGTCACGTAGTCCTTTTTTGAAACCTTCTAACCAGCAAAGTCAATGGGGAAGCCCGATTCACTCAACAACCAGTTACTAACTTAACAACCACTGTGATTCTGTGATAACTTAACAACTGTGACAAGAAAAGTCATACAACGGGTCAAAATTCACTTAACAAATGTCTCAGCAACCGAAATTTTGGATTCAATTATGGTTGTAAGTTGAGAACTACCTGTATTTCCTTCAATGATTGCTTCCATTTTATGAACGCTTTCCCCTTTTTAATTTAGATGGTTAAAATGAACTCATGGGACACATTTAGTGATGCTTTGAAAAATCTGCTAGGTAATGCAGTTTATTAGTGAAAAACCTTACCATCCTTGATGGGAATTGTTGAGTTGCAAGAGGAGAGGTTTGGGCTTGGAGAGTTGCAGGAGGTGCCAAATTGTGAGTAGGTAGACCAGAAGGCTGAGTCTGGATTAATGGTAAAACACCAGGGTGAGCCATATTTGTTGGCAACGCCGGCTGCACCTGTATAAAGAATAATTAACAGACTTCACTAAGAAAAACAAAACAATTGTCTATGCTTCAGTTCCCCTGGTCTCATCTGCCCTATTTGTAGCCTTTTCTCACACATTCCCTAGGGAAAACAAGATATCTTCCTAGGATGCAGAATTAATAACCAAAATATGTTCTTGGGCCTTTCTTTCTTTAGAACATTTACATAATCACCCATTTGTACCAAAGTCCAGGCAGTCAATAGATTTTTAAAAATCTATTTACAATAAAAAATTAAAACCATAGATATTAAAAAAAACAATTTGACACCATCGTTACATTTTGACATAAAGCCCACAACTAATTCATCTCATCCGTCTCACCCTATGCCAGCACTTGAGGGGAAAAGCCAGGTCTTAAATGCTGTTTGGAAAGTTAAAAGAATGGGGTGGTGGGGTCTAACAAATTTCAGGGGGAAGGACAGGAACTGTCAGGAAAATGCGCGTTTCCTAAATACCATAAGATGGCAATATTTAAGGGAGTGGACTAGGAGTGTACCCACCCTGTTCTGGTATGGACAGATGTCCTTAGGGAGAGCAATCCTGCAGATAACCTAGTCTTGTGCCATAATAGGGTTTTAAAGGTAATAATCATTTCCTTGAATTGCACTTGGAAGGAAACTGGGAGATATTTGCACAATAGGGTATAATGTGGATAAAACTAGGGGGCCTATCACTGCACATTGCATTGCATTCAAGGGCAACCCTACGTAAAATGCATTGCAGTAATCCAAATGGGAAGTGACTGAGGCATGAGGGACCATGAACAAGGCCTCTAGTCCAGGAAAGGGTGAAATCAGTTCACAAGATGAATCTGTACAAAAGTCCCCCCTCTACTCAAAGCTACCAGCTTTATTCCTTTCCTGGAGCCAAAAAAAAATTTATACTGAAATATCATACATGTCTCTATGGGATAATGTCAGGCATGAAAGATGAGAACCACACATGAAGTTCCAATTAGACTGATTTATTGTTCATGCCTATGTTAGGAATCTACTGGAGTAAAGATTTTGCGCTAGATAAGGGTTGGCAGAATTCGGGGGGGGGGAGACTTAGCCTGTTTGTGGCTACATAGAGATTCCTCTTTTGACTCCATCCCCAGGTTCTGCCACCTTCTACTACAGGTAAAGACACTTTCTTAATACAACAATCATAATTATTATGTTTTAAAGAATACAATAAGCCTCTTACCCCTGCATTGGACTGATAATGCCCCATCATCTGTTGAGAAGTATATATGTGCCCTTGAACACTGTTTTCAGTTTGTGAAAGATTGGGGACTTGCTGAGTGCCCATCATGTGTTCCGTGGAAAATGCCAGATTTTGTTGGCTAGAGGCATCTGACAGTATAACTGATCCTGCTCCTGCCTCAGACAAGTTGTCAGCTGTGCCAGTGTGAAAAGAAAGAAAAGGCAGAATGTTCATTCTTTCAGAATAAATTAAAACCACTTCCCTTCCTTCTGCCTCATTCAGGCAAACACTTGGGTTGTCAGGAAATGCAGTTTTACATATGGATGGAATATTTACTTCAGAAAGAACACAACAAAATGAAAGCTTCTCCTTAGGAAAAGAAAACAAGGAATAGCTAAATCTTTCTTTTAAAAATTGCCACAATTGTCACAAGTAATTCACCGTCACAATTTAAACCAATCTGTTTAAATAAGTGCAGTACAAAAACTGTGTTATATTTATTTGAGAGTGACCAAAGCCATCTCTATGACACATGCAGGTCTAAATTCAGGCTCAAGATGACCCATTATATCTAAATCTTCAGAGGCTTTGATGTCTTCTCTACTGGGCTGGCTAGATATGGAATACTGGATACTGGCTCATAGTTTAAATCAGCAATGTCTAATAAAAGCTTCTTAAGTAGTTGCTTCATCATCCTTAACAAACAATCTAAAAGATCATGGCAGGACAGAATCCTTAAAAGCCCTTAGAAGCCAAGTTAGGAAGGGATCAAACAAGTAACAGTACAAATTGAACTGAGGATTCAGTTATTTATAAGGGATCAAGCAACAAAATTGATGATGTTACAGAAGAATTCTAGGTATGACACTGCCTAAAATAAAGGAAAATCCAACTCAAATCTGAAATGTGTTGTTCAGAAAGTACTGTGTAAACTGCTCAGTACTTTCTGAATAACACATTTCAGATTTGTGTTGTGTAAACAGCTCACAGTGGCTATCAGATTGTATGAGAACAATGGCCATAGTTATTGGTAGTTGGACTATCAGAGTTCTCTTGGATTATTGATTCCATGGATGTAATCAAGCGGAAAATAAATTACTACTTTTATCCACCTAACTGCCGTGACATAAGCTCTATAAATAAGCATGCATTTTATCTAGATGGGTTTATTTGGGACCTGCACATTTCTGTCCTCACATTTCATAGCATGCAAATTGCTGTATGAGCCATGGAACATTCAAGGCACTAATACAGGACAGGGGAAATTTAGGAGCCTTCATATTAAGTGGTGAAACTTCTATTCCACATCTTAACCAAAGCACTAATGTGGTTTAAGGTTCGAGAAAAACACTGCTCAGAGCAGCATGAAATCCACAGGATCCAACAGCTTCTAGGGAGCAACGTGTTCTGGTCCTTACCCTTGCAGTGGGGAACATGAGGAAGTTGCAAATGTTTTTTCAGTGAATTTGACCTCTCTAGGAGCCTGGGGAGGGCAAAAACGGCCACCCCCACCTCCCCGGAGGCCCTCCGGAGGCTGGAAACAGCTTGTTTCCCTACAAGAAGGTCCAAAAATCAGCTGGCCGGCATGTACATGTGCGCCAGAGCTGAGCTCGTGTGTCCACCGATATGGCTGTGAATGCCACCTGTGGCACGCGTGCCATAGGTTCACCATCATGGCCATAGAGTTTTCTTCTAAAGCTTCTATTGGGAGGGGGTTCTCTCTGCTAAACTCTCTTTTATTTTTACTTTATTTAAATACATTTTTCTCAATATTTATTATTTTTATAAATAACTCATCAGCAAATCTACCATACCTAATACCTTTTTCTTCTCTTATTTTCCCCACAACAATCCTGAGATGGGTTGGACTGAGAGATAGTGACTGGCCCAAGGTCACCCAGCTGGCTTTCATGCCTAAGGCACAACTAGTACTCACAGCCTCTTGGTTTCTAGCCTAATGCCTTCAACACTAGACCAACTGACTCTTAGCAGTTAAAATGACTTTGCTGGTATTGAACAGAATGAAGGACTAGAAAGTTTGAAAAGATGGCTCATTCAAGTTTTGCCACCTGACAAATAAAAGGAAGAAACCAACTGAAAGAAGCAGCAATTTTCAGCAATCACAATTGGCTAT
>JANHZT010002208.1:124682-141809 GCA_032468215.1 Stegonotus admiraltiensis | reverse complement strand
CATTCATCGAAACATCGCCAAGGTACTTCCAATTTTACGCGGGAGAAAACCCGAATAACCAAAGACCTACATACAAAGACCCGCGAAAACCTCAGAAAACATGTGTGTGTGTGTGTGTGTGTGTGAATCTAAAGTCTTTTTCCACCAGCAATTCTCAAAACGTAAAACTAGTCAATCCAAAAAATAAGAGGTAATAAAAAGAAATTGAAATCCAAAAAAATCAGACAATCCAAAAGCTCAAAATAAAAAAAAAGGAAGTTCAAAGGCAAATTTCAGTCTAATCTTCACAGCTGTTCTGTTATTTTCTATTCAAAATGTCAAGGTCAGTTCTTACAGTTTTTTCAGAAATATATGTCTTTTTTCCTTCTGCCACTAGATGGTTAACTTTTAGTATTGAGTCCGTACTTTAGTCTGTTTACAGTTGCTACAAAGTTCTGCCAATCACTTTCTCTTCTATCCCATTCATAAACAAGGTATCGTTCATTCAGTTCAGTCAAAATCTTAGTATCCAAATCCTTTTTAAAGCCAATTTCAAATCTCCAAGTCTTTTTTCCTCCTTCACTCAAAGTCTCGTGAAATGTCTAAAATGCTTTCTTCCACCTTCCTCGCTGCTAAAGTATCAGGTGTGAATGCGGATACACACCCGCTCCCACTCCTCGCTCAGCCAATCTTTTCCATCCTGTGAATCTTTCAGATGGATCAAGAAGACAAACTCTCAAAAAATAGTAAGAAAGATAAAAAAAAACTCACCTCGATGTCACAGGCTGTCTCTATGCTTTCTCTTTTGTTGCAGCCGTCTTAGCTTTTTAGCAACTTCCAGATTTCTTTCCACCTTGTCCAATTTGAGGAGCTTCTTCTGGTCTTTCCAGGGAGATTGCAATCTCCCTGTGTTGACCAGTATGTGCTCCTCTTGTTTGTCATCCCTATAGGACAACTGAGGACCCTCAGACAGCAGGGATATTGACGACCCTTTAGGAGTAACCAAGGAGTCTGTCTTACCGCCAGGACATTGGCCACACCTCCAGAATCCAATTTCTATATATGCATAAAAAGGTATCATCATAACAATATATTTATCATCAAATTGTTTTGATGATACCTTTTATGCATGGATAGAAATTTAGGGTTAAGTATTTATTTATTTATTTATAATATATTTTTTTATTCTTTTTTAGAAAATGTACATCCATCTTGTGTGTGGACAGAACTGATTCTGGGTATCATTCATGTTAATCCAATTTGCAGTAACAATATTAATAATCTCTATCACATTTGTCAAATTTAAGTAATCCTCATTATATTGTTTAAACGTACATAAACAAAAAAACCCTCATCTTTATCTCTATTTCTCCTTATTTCCAGGTTAAATCTCTCCTTGTTCAGTTTCTATCCATTATTCCTTGTCTGGCCTACAGGTGGTTTGGAAAATAGCTTGACCCCTTCCTCCCTGTGGCAGCGCCTCAAATATTGGAACACTGCTATCATGTCTCCCCGGTCTTTCTCTTCACTAGCCATGCCCAGTTCCTGTAACTGTTCTTCATAGGTTTTAGTCTCCAGTTCCCTAATCATTCTGATTGCTCTTCTCTGCACTTTTTCTAGAGTCTCAACATCTTTTTAATAATGTGGTGATCAAAACTGGATACAGTATTCTAGGTGTGGTCTTACTAAGGCTTAATAGAGTGGTATTAGTACTTCACTTATCTTGATTGTATCCCTCTGTTAATGCAATTTAGGATTGCATTGACTTTTTTGGCTGCCACTGCACACTGCTGGCTCATATTTAGCAGGTTGTCCACTAAGACTCCAAAATTCCTCTCACAGTTACTGCTATTAAGCTTAGTTTCACCCAGTCTATATGTGTACAAGCAAAGAGTCCTTTTTTTTCTTATCAAATTTTGACATATGGGTTCTCCTTTTTTCTCTTCTCTTACTCTTCCTCCGTTATCTTACACTCGTTCACTCTCACTCTCCCCTTTACAGTCAGCTTTTGATCTTCCTTTTTGTTTCTCCCAATCCTCTCTCGGCATTTACTTTCACTTAGTCACAGCTTGTCTCTTTGAATCACCGCTAGTTTACAGAGCTCTCTGTAATTTGCCAAATACTTTGTTTTGATTACTTTGACAGTTCCAATTGTTATGCATATGGGAGTCTCTCACCAGTGGAAATGAGCACAGTCTGCTGATTAAGTTTCCTCTTCCAATTCTACCGTGTGCTGTCACGGCCTTGGTCCGCCATGTCAAGATGAGATGACAGGACACATTCGCGCCGGGTTAAAGAGGGTTTCCCTCGTTCCAGCGGGCAGTTGCACACCACCTCCCTGACCTTGGGCTTCCCCTCTGCTTCCTGTAGCTCTCCAAGCCTTCAACACGCCTTCGAAGGGTCCCCCAACATGAAAGAAACAGAGTCAAAGAGCGGAGCTCGCTCTTTTCCCTCTGTGCTGCCCTGACAGCATCACCAGAAGTCCAAGTGACCTTGGTTTTATATAAGTATTTCAAATTATATTGTCCTTCTTAGTACCCCTTCTTCTTTTTGGAGGCTACTTTTTGGACACTGCTTCTTATTCTTGTAGCAATTCCTATAGTGAGCAGTTCTTGTCATGCCTTTAGTCTGCTTTTTCAATCTGAATGTGCCATATTGGTACTGTATTTACAAGTAAAGCTTCTTGTGGTAGTGCTGAAAATCTTTCTTTTTGAAATAAAAGGCATTTAATTGTAAATGCAGTCATTGGACTTGTTTTTGTTTTTAGAAAATTCCATATTTTTAATAAACTTTGTCTTGTAATATATACTGTCAAATTCTTTTCTTTGTTTCTTTGTCTCTAAGAGTAATTTTTGATGCCTGCACATTCTAAATTACACTATAAGTCGTATTGAAAAAGCTTTTAGGAAAATGAATCTTCTATTATAGTGGTATTAATTAATCGTGACAATATAAGTAGGTTTGCTATGATAATCCAGACACTATGATTTCTGTGTCATAGGGTTGCATATGGTTATAGTAACCTTCATTTAATATCGCTTCTGTGTTATTAAGAACTTAAGAATGTTATGGGGGATATTAAATGGCACTTACAGTACATAAAATTTGAAAAACAAAATTCTATGAACCAAATTCTTGTTTTCTTCTCACAGATTACGATCTTTGGTAAAACAACTGGAGAGAGGAGAGGCTTCTGTTGTTGATCTAAAAAAGAACCTAGAATATGCAGCTACTGTGTTGGAATCTGTATATATTGATGAAACTAGGTGAGATAATTATTTCAGTATTTTTATGTTTCGTTTTTAACTCAATACGTCATAATATTTTTAGGCTATAAGGGCATATTACATACATATGAAAATCATTTTTCTTCCAATAAAGTTTTTAAAAGACATGTCTATGTTTCTAGAACTACCACGAACAATCAGTAAATATGTTATCATAAGAAATGAAAATGTTAGCATTATTCCAATATTCTTTCACCAAGTTTCCATCAAAAACTTCCTCTTATCTAACAGCTGCAGCGATTCTCATTTTTTGTGAGATGAAAATGATATGTTAATAAGACATAAATTAAAACTTATTTACCTGGTCCCATCCAGAAAGCACAAAATGAATTCCTGAATTCATCACAAATCCCTGAAATGATTTTTTTCTATATAGAGGCACAAATAATGCTTATAGTTCAGAATTACTTAAACATTTGCCTGGCAACTTAGACACCTTTTATTTTTATATAAATTTTTTTTGTTCAACTTATATTCCATTTTTAAAAATATCATTCAGCTTATACTCCATTTTTCTATTTGCATGATAATTCAAGAAGCAGTAATAATAATTTATTGTTCTATCTAGCAGGATGTACAGTCGTGGGTTTCACTTATCTTTGCTACCACTTCATTCATGTACACATGCCTGCTTTGAGCTTCTGGGCATGCACAGAGCATATTTGATGACATCTGGGCAGGTGGGTTCTCCTAAACCGGGATTAACTGGTAGCAACCACCGCTGAGGATGTGTAAATGGTTACCATGGATATTTTAAATTATTATCACCATTATAGTTTGTTAACTGTAAGGAGTCCTTGCACATTATGGCAGCATACAAATGCAAGCAAATTAACATAGTAAACAAATGCAATTCAATTCAACTGATATTAACTTTAAAATCATTATCACTAAAACATTAACAAAACTTGATAAAGAAGATTTGTTTTTGTCATTTGTCCAATACTGAGAAGGGTAGGCCAGAGGCACTCCATAAAGAAGACATTCCAATTCAGTGTTAAAGTTTGCTATAGAAGTGTCAGATCCGTGTATCTGCCATTCTTTGTGGAAGAAGGGGGAGGGGAATTTGGAGTTGTCACATTTAGTTCTTTTCCTATGTGTTCCTAAGTATCCAATTTTTTGCCTGATCCTCTTTGTATAAACTTTACCCTGATTTATAATCATTGCCTGGTGCCAGGAATGCCTGGAGAATTCTCACACCTCAGGAAATGAAAGAGAAGGTGGGGGGAATGAATAGATTGTAAAATGACCCTGAGAAGCTCTTCATATCTGTTTCTCAAAGAGACTGGTGCAATTCACATTCACATGGGTGGATGGTCGGAATCCACATCGGAAGATGGGAAAGGGGTTCCTAATTTCCTTTATCCTGAACTGCATGCCCTGAGGGACCCCAGAGCCTGCTTTGAGTTTTGACTTGCTTTCATCCCTTTCAATAAACAGTTCCTTTTGAAACATAAAGTTCTCAAGAGTTCGTACTTTCTTGGAATGGGTGGGGCAAAGCTGGTCCTCACAAGAAGTCTTGAAAGGTTTGGAAGAACTGTAGAAGAATTTGGCATGAAATAGTTTTGTTTTTTAAATACTGAAAAGTTATTACTAACAAGCATGGGTTTTTATGTTTTCTTTTGTCTCTCTTCAAATTATGGAAATCTCTCTACCATAGAATAGTTTATCTTGAGCTTTTGAAATGGCAAAAGAATGGAAAAGACATCAGACAAGCAGTTTGGCTGAACCGTTAGCATTTGAAAATATGCTATGTATAAATGCACAGTTGGGTCCTGGATATATTGCAGTTTTAATCATGAATAACCCTAAAAAGATAATGTGCACTACATGATTATTGTGTCTTCTAAAAATAAGCTATCAGTAATAGTTTTCATTAAATTTACCTCTTCTGCAGGATGAAATAGAATAAAACAAAGTTATAAATTCACTAACCAATAGATTTATATATGGGTTTCACATGTCTGACAATTGGAAGAATATTGTTTCAAGATAACTATTAATATAATTTTTCCTCTGTCCTTTCCAGGCACCTCTTGGACACAGAAGATGAGCTTAGTGATATCCAGTCTGACTCTGTGCCTTCAGAGGTACGAGACTGGCTGGCTTCTACTTTCACCCGACAGATGGGTATGATGCTAAGAAGAAGTGAAGAAAAGCCACGATTCAGAAGCATTGTTCATGCAGTTCAAGCTGGAATATTTGTTGAGAGGTAAAAGGCAGTGGACAGAGACTGTAGATTTTATCTTTAATCTTGAATAAAGGCTATATGATATATTTTTTAACATTCTGATGATAATTAGTGCCTTCAAGTCAGTGTTTACTGATGGCAATTTATTTGCCATTGCCAAATCCTAGGGCCAAGAAAGAGAGACTGACCCAACGTCACCCTACTGGCTTCATGCCTAAAGTGGAACTAGAACTCATGGTCTCTCAGGTCCTAGTATTATGCCTTAACTGGTTGTCTTTCTTATGGTCTACAAAGATGAACCATGAACAAAACCATCACCACATATCATTGCCATATACATATATACTGCAACTATTATAATAAATTGGATTAAAACATAAGCTTATTTAAAGATTTAAGAAGATAATTTTATTCTCATTGATTTCAATTGTTGGTATAAACTTGAGTCCAATCCATCCTTTGGAAAAGGAAAAGAAGAATTATCTACTAATAACCATTTTTATGGGTGAGAGCTAGAAAACAATTATAGCTGTTTTGATTCATGTACAAAGAAATTCAAAATTCATTTTGTTAGGACCAATAAAATGTCACAAAATAATGTACCAATTTTCAAATTATCTAGAATTCTTCTTGAGGCTAGACCTTACTTAAAAAAGGGAGAAAGAACAATAAATACCAAAATTGGTTAGATATTTCTGTTATAAGATCTACAGTTCAGTCAGTGGTGGGTTGTAAAATATTTTACTACAGGTTCTGTGGGTGTGGCTAGGTGAGGGGGGGCATAACTGAGTGGGCATGGCCAACTTGATGTCACTCACACAGTCAGTCACATGACCTCCCCCACCAAGCCACACCCAATGGCAAAAGATTTTGGGACTTTTTGACTTTTTTTTCTTGATACTCTGACCCATATCCAGGTCGGGATACAGTGGGTTGGCAGTGGTTGTCTCAGCTTTCCCTCCATTGCTCTTCCTGGCCGAAAAGCGCCCCTTCTTGCCTCTGATGAGCCTTTCCCATGGTTGCAGCCAGAGCACCCAACTCATGCTGGCCAGGTCCTTTCTGCAAGATGACTGTGCAGGAGAAAGGCTTCCCTCTAGACCTCGGGGTGGCTTCACTGAGGACACACCCAGGCCCCCAGTCAAGAGGGCAACCCTGTTTCTGCAGCCTGCCGGCCACAGCTTTACAGCCGGGAAGGGCAATTGAGGGAAAACACGAAGCAGCTTCCTTCTCGCCAGTCGACTGGAGAACTTTTTGTTACTGAGCTCCTGGAGAGCCATGCTCATGCTAGCCCGCATGAGTGTGGGCAGGCTGGGGGCTATGGCAACAACAGAATCCAGCACTCGGGGAGGGCAAGATTAGCATGCTCCCAGCTGTGCCCTGTGCAGCCCCCACAGGCTCAGGGCAGTGGACTCAGCTGCAGCCCAGACAAGCTGAGGAACTGCAGGGAGCCTCCCGCATGTTGCACCCCCCTCCCAGCATTCACCCATGCCTAAGCACCATTTTTGGCTGCCAAGCTTACTGGGCTGTCCCCGTTCCTGTTGCAGCTCCTACAGCAGTGACTTTGGGAGACTCAGAGGCATGGAGGTGTGGGAGTGAGTGAAAGCTGGGAGGGGGGTGCAACACACAGGAGGCTCCCTGCAGTTCCTCGGCTCGTCTGGGCTGCAGCTGAGCCCACTGCCCTGAGCTGGTGGATGGAGGCAACCCTCCCAGCCAGATCTTTCCAGATTTGACTTGGAAGAAAGCACAGCTCATGGCTGCTACATTTCGCTGTGCTGCATTAACAAAGGGGAAGAAACAGCCAGTGGAGAGCACACAAAGCTGCTCCAGTCCATGTGTTCTCCAGGTCAGTGGCTGTTTTTCTCCTTCTTTGCTCTTTATGGAAACGCGTTTGGCGCAGCACAGCAAAATGTAGCAGCCATGAGCTGTGCTTTCCTCTAAGCGCTGTGGGCAGCAGAGGGAAACAGGTGCTTCTTTCTGCACAGAGATTTTCAGATGAGACTTGGAGGAAAGCACAACTCATGGCTGCCACATTTCACTCCAGCAATGAGTTTGGCAGAGATCTAAGGAAACGTCTTCCAGCTCTTCATGATGAAAAGAAGCAGCAGTAGACGGCATGTGTGTGTATGTGTGTCCCCCTCCACAAGGACTTAGAGGCAGACACCGCTCCTCTGAGATAAAGAGGCAGCAGCGAAGCCCTGGCTGTCACCCGGGAGAGGACCACAGAGGGACACACATGCCCCTGTCAGTGCTGCTTCTTTTGCTGTTGACTTCTCACCACTCTTAAAGTTGATTGTGAAGAGCTGGAAGACATTTTCTTAGATCACTGGCACTCCAACAATGAGTTTGGTGGAGATCTAAGGAAACATCTTCCAGCTCTTCATGATCAACTTTAAGAGTGGCGAGAAGCTGACAGGAAAAGAAGCAGCAGCAGAGGTGACAGGGGCATTTGTGTCTGTGTGACCCTCTGCGATCCTCTCCTGGGTGAAAGCCAGGGCTTTGTCGCTGCCTCTTTTCCTCAGAAGGGGGTGTCTGCCTCCCTTCACATACAATACACATGTGCAGCAGCCCTGGGACATCTGCCCACCCTCCCTGCTGCTTCCCCTCTCAGCTCCAGTGCAGTGCTCCATCTCTCCAAAAGGCCGCCTGCACACCCACTGGCTGGGCTGGAAGGCAGGCAAGCATGGCAGGGCCATGGGGAAGGGAGCTAGCTAGCTGGGTGGCCCCAATATGCTTGCCTGCCTTCCTGGCAGTCCTCGTGGCCAGGCCCACTTGCCTTCCTTCCTCCCCACCACTGCCTCTTTGTTCAGCTGCTTTCCTTCCGCAGTGGCTGGTTGAGAGTTGGGAAGGCAATCTGACCCAAGTTTTCTGTGGCCCCCAGCCAGCTGCTGCTGCTGGAAAGTGGCTGGCCAGGAAGCCTCCAAAAAGGCTTCTTCGCCAGCCGCTTCCTCCTTAGGCCACCAAAAACACTTAATATGCAGAATGCATATTTGTAGAAAGCACTAGGTATGATTGGAAGCTACTTGTTAATACAAATAAATATTTGTCATAGAAACACAATAGGTATATTTGTGTGAAAAGTTGATGGACGTGCATATAGATCAGGGTTAGGTTATGGGAAGAAGAGATTTATATAATAACAGATTAACAGAGTTGGAATGGACCCCTGCCCAAGCAGGAGGCCCTACATCATTTCTGATAGATGGCAGTCCAGTCTCTTCTTAAAAGCTTCCAGTGATGAAGCTCCCACAACTTCTTTGTTTGTAACTTTATATGGGTGAAGAGTAATTACATTTACCTTTACTTGTGATGAAGATTGGAAGTTACTTCTTTTCTTTTTCCTTAACTTACTTTCTTCTTTTTCTTTTCTCCTCTTTTTTGAATGTTATAATCTTTCTATTTGTTTTTCTGAGTATAATTTGCATTTGTTTTTACTACTTTAGTTAAAATCTTTAATAACATTTATGAAAAAAAGAAGGAATTAACAAAGATAAATTGTTTTATTTGGATAAGTCATATCCATCGTAAAGAATTTAGGTATGCTCAAATTTTTATTTCTTACACTTCTTACACATTATTTTTATCATGATAGAATGTACAGGCGTACATCCAATATGGTTGGACTTAGCTATCCCCCAGCTGTAATCGCAGCACTAAAGGTAATATCAATGAATAGTTTTTTTTTATTATAAAATATTAAAATCTTATAGCCTTGATTTGGTTTCTGTTGTATATACTTTGATTTCTCTAAATTTTATTTTCATATTAAATAAAATCTGCTTAAAGAAACAAATATGCACAATATATTTAATCATCATAGGCATCCATTCCTAAGTCTGATATTACCAAAATAAGAAATGTCATTGTTGCCCTCAATATAAGCTGTCCCTATTGTACTTGTGTTATATATAAGGGGCAGAGTTTACATCATTATGTAAATTTTGTCACTTTTCCCTTGTTGCCCTCAGTACAAGCTGTCCTTATCGTACTTGTGTTGTATATAAGGGGCAGAGTTTACATCATTACATAAGTTTTGTCACTTTTCACCTCCCTTCTTGTACATATCTATGCTAAGTTACCTTAACAAATTATGATGAAATTGTCCAGTACTAAGCATTTTATGTAGTGAAGGAACACTGTATATCACTTTGCAATCAACCTAATCTCCTGTGTAAGTGGATATTTTTTCACATGCAATTACAATATTTTAGTACTTTTTTCTCCTCAAAATGAACTGAAATTTTGTATGCACTTGAGACATTTACATGGAAGTACAAAATATTATTTGAGTCAGCAAAGGGAGTGGAAGAATTCCCATTCAACTACTGTTCCATTTTGTTCCCATTCAACTACTGACATTAGTAATGTGGACCGGGCCTCAATCCCTGATTTAAGTACATTATTTCTACATAAAGAAATTAAAATTATAATACATCATTTGTATGGCTGATATCCTTGGTCAGCTACGTTTGTCAGTGAATTTGTACACAGAAGGAGTTTAATGGAGCAATCTTTCAAATCTTGTGTTGATCTTAACAAACTGAGAAAAACCCTCATTGAAAACTCAGATGTAGACTTCATGTCTATTTGAAGCAAAGTAAAATCAAATTTTACATAATGACCAGAATTCACTGTAACTAGTAGGGCTAAAAATCAGGAATATTTGTAACGTTGTCAGATCCGTGTATCTGCCATTCTTCGTGGAAGAAGGTGGGGGGTGGGGTGAATTTGGAGTGTCACATTTAGTTCTTTTCCTATATATCCTAAGTATCCAATTTCTTGCCTGATCCTCTTTGTATAAACTTTACCCTGATTTATAACTGTTGCCTGGCACCAGGAATTCCTGGAGAAAACTCACACCTCGAGAAAGGGGGAGGGGGATGAGTGGATTGTAAAATGACCCTGAGAAACTCTCCGTATCTGTTTCTCAGAGAGATGCAATTTGTATTCACACCGGCAGATTGTTGGAATTCACATTGGAAGGTGGGAAGGGATTCCTAATTTCCTTCATCCTGAACTGCGTGCCCTGAGGAACCCGAGAGCCTGCTTTGAGTTTTGACTTGCTTTCATCCCTTTCAATAAACAGTTCCTTTTGAAATACAAAGCTCTCAAGAGTTCGTAGTTTCTTGGAAGGGGGAGGTGGGGAGAAGCTGGTCCTTACACTGATTTTGGTTTAGATCCCATTTAAGTATCCATATGAAGAAATATTATTGTGACCCATATTAATAGAATTGCACTTATCCAGTTGGATGTAAATTTTCCTTACTATGACAAAAGAAAATACTTCTGCTCCTTAGAGAAAATTTTCCTGTTAGTTGAAAATAACTTTTTCCTGTAAAATCTTTCATTTTTGTCTATTTGTCTCAATTAGAGATGAACTAAATTCAGGGTAAATAAATTATACTCCACTGTATTGGAATTGTTTTATCAGTGAAAAACAAACTAGAAAATATAAACATAAATAAATGGATTTGGCTTCCAGGAAGTTAACTCTTGTTCTTATCATTTCAAATATTAATGTGGTAAATTAGAACATTACAGATTTTGAGTCTTCATATTGCCTTCTTATTGCTCTGGAAGCTGAACTGCCAACATTCTGTGCATCTGAATACAAATTTCTTTGTGGTCATTAACATCCTTGTACCAGACTTGAAATTTTTGCTTTACCTTCTGAGTCTGGTTGATCTCATAAAGTGTGTACATATGCATATCCATATCCATATTCAAAACACATTCAAATTATTTCTTTGCAAATGTTGGTCAGAAATTAAGTGCCTATCAAAATATTCTTAAAGTTACATGTAACTTTACATGTAAAACTTTACATTTTACAAACATCCTGGGAAGAATTGCCTTTTTGTCTTCTTTTACAGCTGGAGGCAAATCATATATATGTATGTATGAAATTTAGTCATCTTGTTTTCCACAATTAGAATACTTTGGGGAAATAGAAAGTAATTTGCAGTAGTGCCTGAAGATAGAATCAGAAGATTCCAATCTGAAATTTTAAACATTTTGAGTGTTATTATAGGCATGTAGGTTCACTGTCTATGTCTAGGTGCAAAATAAAATGACAAAGGTCAAAATGAAATCAGTGTTCAGATATTTCCATTTGAGTTCTTCTGAATTCTTTGTCTGGAGATGAGGGAATTGAAAGCCCTGATACTTTTTTCATTCTGAAGATAATTTTTTCATTCATTCTAAGCTAGCTACTTTAAGCATTCTAATGTTTAAATATATTGAGTTATCCTTTCATTAAAAAGGAAAGAAAAAATGGTGACTTGTGGAAGATAAGTCAGCAATGTTTTTTTGCTTTGTCTTGTATCTTCTGCACAGAAGAGTTTTAAGGTAAAGAAAATGGCTTCTTGGAGAAAAGGCAAGAAAATAATATAATTAATAGATCATATTAAAATATTCTCTGTTTAGACTTTGGAGGGAGATAGATGCGCATGTGACCATTTTTCCGACCTGAGTTTTTTCCACCAGGCCCAGGTTTATCTCTGTATTAAAATCTTAAAACACTTAAGATTAGGATTGTGGTTACAGTGGTACACTTATTTTTAGGTCTGTTCTAAATTCATTTGGCCAATCAAATCTAAACACAGAAATATTAAATATTGTATCCCTTTATTCCAAAATAGGTACCTATAAGTAAAAAAAAAAATTGTTCAACTGACAATCATGATATCTGTTCAAAAATAATTTCCAAAGAACACTTTACAAATAGATACCTCAAACTCAAAATCGCCCCCACATATTTAAGCTTTAAAGAAATTCAGCACCTAGAAGTTTGTACCTTAAATACTAATTGAATAAGCCGCCAGGATGAGCTCAGCTAATCTGAATTTTAATTTTAATTAGGAAAGACTATCATTTTCCAATAATAATATTATAGAGAATAAAAAAGGCATCATCCATAAACATTTTTCATTTACCACTGTTCTTCTATTTCTACATTGGTAACTTAAATCATTTTAAGTACAGTGATGCTATTTACTTCTATTTTCAAAGCATTATTTGAAAATATTAGGTGATAGGTACTATAACAACATGGATTCTACTCATTGTGTGCTTTGCTGATTGCTTGTGGTGGTTATACTTAGTCTGAAAACACAACAGTATTTTTACAGCCAAATTTCATTTGGCATATTCATTTCTCATATAATTAAATATCAGTAATGTTAAATGAAATTTCTTTTAACTTGTAGCACAATAGAGTATCTCCTTTCTTGTTAATATATAATTTTCTTCATATTACAGTAATTAAAACATGGAAAATGATTTAAAACATTCTTTCACATTAACATAATAAATGGAATCAGTAATTTGTGTAACAATTAAAAAGTAAAGAATTTTGTATTTATTTCTTCTGTGTTGTATTTCTGCTATATAACCATCAAGGCAGCATGCAACAAATAAAAAAAATGAACACAAACATTAAAAACTCTTCAAAATATTAAAACAAAATGCAACACTGGCAGAAAAATCTTTTTTTTTAGTTGGACCATTACAGTGATTGAAGACCATGTTAAGAACTAGGTGTGTGCTCTTTGTGTGCAGATGGTGAAGAGAATATACTAATGCCCCTTTTTTCCCCTCTACACAGAATGTAGACAAGTGGTCATTTGATGTATTTGCATTAAATGATGCTAGTGGGGATCATGCACTAAAATTTATTTTCTATGAACTGCTCACACGCTATGATCTGATCAGCCGTTTCAAGGTTAGTATTTTAATACCTGCTCCTTTCTCCTATTCCATAGATCAGTAATTTATATTTCTGGGGATTTTGTCATTGTTGTTTTGTATTTTGGCTACTGATTACAATATATTGTCCTGTGTTTTATTTAGAATGTTATTATATTGTAATAAATTAAAATTGGGCAATTTCAGAAATCTATGACTATTTTATATGGAATAAAATTAGTAGTATTAAAAGCTTCACCAAAGGAAGACTTCCTGTAAAATTATGGCTCAACCACTTCATGCTTTTTGGCTTTATTTTCAATACTTTTTGCTTCCTATTCCTATCCAGGTTATTTGTGGCTTAATTCCACCCGTCCTCCATTCTAAGTTTTGAATTCTGTGTGTGGACAAGATATGAACAAGTATTCTGAGGAGTACTTGCAAGGAGCTTTACTTGAAAGGATTTAATAAATATAGGTAGTTCATATGTGCAAACACATGCATACAGAAAAAAAAGTCATAATCCCCTTGTTTATTTTTATAGCTTCTTTCCAAAGAGGTACAAATGGCCAAAGTCCAAAGTCAGGATGTACTATGGTCTAGAAGGCCGAGAGTCCAAATATCGGTTGTTGGTCCAAGTTCCAAGTGGCAGAGTTTCCATAGGCAACAAGCACCTGCTCTGTTCTTAGCCATTTGGGCTTTAGGGCTGTCAAGAAATCCTGGATCCAATTCTTCACCTCTTGCTGCCTGTGGCTGACTTGTATATTCTATGGTCTTGTCAATCTCTAATAATTGATTGCAGGCTTCCTCTGAAACTGGAGTTCATACAAACCTTCTTCAGTGACTTGTTTCATTTCAGTCTGTTCTGAATATGAGCTGTCCATCCCACTGATGGGCTTTCATTTTTAGTGGCATGACTTTGAGTGTGATGTAAGGAACAGGGAGAAAGGAAGGTTTTGTAAGTAAAATGGAGTACAATTTTTCACTGATCATTATAAATTGATGTAATTTATGTTACTCAAACTAACTCATTCAAATAGCTTGGAGCACTTTTTAATATCTTGGCATCACGGTATGAAGAAATAAGGAAAATCTCTTTGCAGTACCAGAGTCTTCCAAAAAACAAAACATGTATTAAATGTAAATATGTAATTTTTAAAGATTTAAGATTTATGTGAAAACACAGTAGATCTGCCTAATAATGGAATTATTCCAAAATGCCCCCCATATAAATTTATTTACATACTAATATATTTGTTTCCATAGAGTAGAAATTCCAAAATTAGCTGCAGGAAAATGTAAATTGGCCATAACCTTCATATTATTAAAAAAATGCATATCTAACTTATAAATAAGTTAACCCATGATCTAGAACAGGGGTGTCAAAAACGATTTCATTGATGGCTGCATCAGGGTTGTGTTTGATCTCAGAGCGCTGGGGTGGAGGTGGCCAAGGTGGACATGGCCAGCTCAATGTCACCCATGTTGGGGGCTCCTGTGGTGGCCCAAGTGCTTTGCCAGCAAAAACAGGCTCCTGAACTCAATTTCTGGCTGCAACGGGCTCCTGCAACCTTCTCCCAGTGAAAATGGAGTTCCATTTTCACTGGTCCTTTGCTATTGTAATGTAAATAATATAAAATTAGTTTTATAATATTACAATAAAAGTATTTATTTTTTATTAATTTTTATACTGTCCATCTTTCCTGTAAGGTGACTCTGAGCAGCTTACAGGATATAAAACAAATAGAAAAATAATTAAAACATTAAAACTACACAGATTAAGATTTTAAAAACTATACTGAAACCAGAAGATGTGACAAGGATGACATTTTTTTATCCTATCAACCTATTATCCATAGATTAAACATCTTAATTCTGAAAAAAAAGTGCTGCATTCCTGCTTTTTTCTTGCTTTTCTTATGTTGCTTTTAATTTTTATGTATTAATATTAGTGATACATGTACCACATTATGTAACTCTAAGAAGATACAGTTGGGTGCTGGCCAGTGGTGGGCTGCTCCTGGTTCACCCTGGTTTGGGCGAATCAGTAGTGGCAGTGGCAGGAGGCTCCGCCCACTCACCGAGACATCATCAAAAAAGGTCTGCACATGCACAGAAGTGCCATGCACTCACAAAGCAAGTGCACACATCTGCGCACTACCGATAACGAACTGGTAGCGCCGGGATTTGAATCCCACTACTAGTGCTGGCATTTGCTTTAAAGAGTATCAGAATTTACAAACACATGAAATATTGTTTATGAAAAGTTTGGTAAGGTTAAATAAATCTATTATTGTGCTAAAGGTGTTCACAATCTACAATCTCTTTTTTATATATATAGATTCCAATTTCTGCTCTTGTCTCCTTTGTGGAAGCTCTGGAAGTTGGCTATAGCAAGTATAAAAATCCATACCACAATCTAATGCATGCAGCAGACGTCACACAGACTGTTCATTACCTCCTTTTTAAGACAGGCATAGCAGTAAGTATACAAAATACTAATTAATTAAGAGACCAATATGAAAATAGTTATGCATTGATCATGGCAATAAAATAGGTTTGAAGGTATTTATGGCACAATTAAAATTTGGGTTTGCTAAAGTAGGCCTTTTTCCAAGCACTTTTATCTTGATTGAATATATGGCATTAAGTTGTTGTTGTTGACTTAGTGAAGGCAAACTTTTTATTAATTAAGGCTATTTGGATTATAATTTGATGTTTTGACATATACTACAAGTAAGATGTCTATAGGATTTTTTCTAACAATATCGTTAAATTTAGGATTTTAGAATTGTAGATTTATTAAATGTTCAGGTAAATGAAGGTAACTTTATTAATTAAACTCTTTTATTGTTAGGATAGATGGTCAAGTCCAAAATATAAATGTCATTCCAGTGTTTCTTACAGAATATATACTTTAATGTACAGTAATTGTATCACAAATCTGTTAAAACTGTAGTCAGTAACTAATATGACAAAGATTTAAATATATAAATCTGAACCTGTATTGCAACTCAGACCACAAAGAGTTCTACAGTCTAAGAGTTTGCAGTCTATACCTCTTTCTAATATCTATCAATATGACTTTCCCACAAATGAAAGCTGATAATCTTTACGAAGATAATGTCTCATTTTTGCAACAGTTTGATGTAGGGTATGCTAGGAATGTATACATCGTAGAAATATGTTTGGGACAAAACAGCTTATGTTTTAGTGAACAAAATTTGCTTTTGAAACTACAGTTTTTCCCTGACTACTCTCCTCATTACTTCCAATTCCAGTAATAAAAGCAAGAATTAAATCAGTATTAGTTAAGTTGGCATAGATAAGTTCAGTGATAACCTTGAATAAGGAATGCAAGGATGGTTACATTAACATTAGCTTAACCCTAAAAGAGAGGAGGGAGGAAGAAAGAAACTCAAATTGCCCTGCCTTGATTTCCTTTGGTATATGAAGTGGAAGGGGAAAAAATTATATCAGGTTTTCAAAATTCTATTATTACATGCTACAAACACATTGTTCCTGTAGTTGTTGTGATATCTGCTTTCTGGCACAGCCTATATTGAAGGCCTGACAGTTGGGATGTTCCAAACCCTCCCCACACCCATTGGAATAGAATATCAAAACAATACGATTCAAGAATGTGATAAAACCAGTGTATGGTCTTGCAAATTTGGAACAAAACACATGTAAGAAGGACATTCAATATAATTGTTTCAAGCTAAAATATAATTGCTTATATTATATAATTATATTCAATATAATTGTTTCAAGCTAAAAAAGTTTTATATACTCTAAAGTTAAATTGTTTTTAACTTTTGTATTTTGATGTTTTAATTGGGCCGTGCACCGCCCTGAGTCCTTTGGGAGAAGGGCAGTATATAAAAAAAATTATTATTATTATTATTATTATTATTATTATTATTATTATTATTATTATTATTATTATTATTATTATAGTATATACTGTATACCTTAGTACTTACT